>JARQOD010002989.1:0-57583 GCA_033576555.1 Oophaga sylvatica
CATTCAATTACCGTATTAATAAGTGCCTCTTCAGGCATTGGGGAATCCTTCGTAGTGCGTATCCTAATGTTCCTGAGTTCGCCAATGAAATGTTGGTTTGTAACAAGAGATGTCAGAATGTGAAAAATCACCTAGTCAGAGCAGACATAGGATCTCTTAAAAGAAACATTTCACAAAGTTTTCTTTCTACACCTAGAAAAGGAACTTTCCCATGCTTGAGATGCCTTCAATGCTCGAACGTTAGCAAAGGGGACTCTTTCACCCATCCCCGTTCTGGTCGTCGTTTCCCCATAAATGGTCATTATACATGTGATTCTTCATATGTTATATACTTTATAAAATGTCCCTGTGGCCTCGGTTATGTAGGCGAGACAACACAACACATACGTGACAGGATTTCCCAGCATAAGTCCACAATACGATGTGGACGTACATGTCTCCCTATTCCATTTCATTTTCTTCAACATAAACATAATGTGGCCCAGTTAAAATTTCAAATTATTGACCATATTCCAGCGTTAAGGAGGGGTGGTGACAGAGTTAAACTCCTAAAAGAACGTGAATCGTTCTGGATACACACTTTGCAAACTCTCGCACCTCTAGGCCTTAATAAAGAATATGATTTGTCTTAGTTTACTTTTTCAGATTACTAATTAATATTTAGTAGTATTATTATGATATTATATGCTCCTTTAGGTACGTTGTACTGATTGACACATGTATATTTCTATTTCAACCATTCACATAATTACTAATAGTTCATACATGATAGGTATATGGATACAACTTATGGTACATTTAATAAGCTCTAATCTCCTTTATCTTCTTTTCATTCTTGAGGATCACTAATAATGAAATCTTTAATGTCTTTTTTAATAGGGCACAACGGAGCAGAAATAAGGGCTCTTTTTTCGGCGCTCTTACCATCCACGCATGCGCAATGCTTGTTCTCACCAAGTCCGGACTACTCGGCTTTCCTCGGGCCTTTTCGTAGGACACATGCGCACTACTGCGGCGGTCACGTAAGCAGACATCCGGAAGTGCATATCGCGGCACTCCGGAAGCATAAAAACCGGCACATCACGCTGCTCTGTCCTCACTCCCTGGACCCTCACCAGTGGCGCCAGACGTCCGTTCATTACCAGGCTCCCACCTATATGCTTTTGACGTCGCTATTTCTCACTTCTTGTAGGTATGGAAACTGGGCTTTAGGAAAACTCCTAGTGACTGAGTTTATACTGGCTCTATGGGACCATCTTTCTCTTATATTTAGGTGGATCGAGCTCTTCTACCACCGAGAACAACGCAATACCTACCCATGTAATGTATATCAATGCCTGCTTATATGTGATATATGATCATTAACCATGTTGTCTCATATGTATTATCAGGTCGCAATGGTTTAACTATGTTTATTACCCTTTTCAATACTAGAAATCTATATATACCATTATTTCTTTCTTCTATAAGGGACTCTTATTGGAGTCATTTCTTAATATGTCTCAACCCTATTGAGGGTATACTTGAGAGATAATTTTTTATTTAGTTTATTCCTTTGTTTTTTGGCATACTAATATCTACCCTCATGATGTATGCTCATTCTTATATATAGATCACTAGACTTGGGAATTGTTTTCATATGAACAGATTGTGCGTGTACATATATATGTATATTTCTTTATTTTGTTTTCATATTATTTTTTCATGCATGTGGCATATTTCTATTTTTCATATTTTTCAGAAACAGATTAAATTCATGAAGAAGGCTTATAGCCGAAACGTCAATGTATAAAATCTGTATATTTTGCGTTATTTAGCTATTATTCTACATCACACACCAGAGGGTGTTGTGAGGTCATTAAAAATCTTCTTTTTGGATATCTTTGTCTCTATTCCATTTTTTCAAAGAGGAGTGCCGGAGTTATATATTACATAGACTTACTTTTTCTCCTGAGCACCCATCTACATGTTGTAGTGAGCACCCCTTATTCATTCACATATATATATATATATATATATATATATATACTGCTCTAAAAAATAAAGGGAACACTTAAACAACAGCATATAACTCCAAGTAAGTCAAACTTCTGTGTAATCAAACTGTCCACTTAGGAAGCAACACTGATTGACCATCAATTTCACATGCTGTGTGCAAATGGAATAAACAACAGATGGAAATTATTGGCAATTATCAAGACACATTTATTAAAGGAGTGGTTCTGCAGGTGGGGACCACAGACCACATCTCAGTACCAATGCTTTCTAGCTGATGTTTTGGTCATTTTTGAAAGTTGGTTGTGCTTTCACACTCGTGGTAGCATAAGACAGACTCTACAACCCACACAAGTGGCTAAGGTAGTGTAGCTCATCCAGGATGGCACATCAATGCGAGCTGTGGCAGAAAGGTTTGCTGTGTCTGTCAGTGTAGTGTCCAGAGGCTATAGGCGCTACCAGGAGACAGATCAGTACACCTGGAGACGTGGAGGGGGCCGTAGAAGGGCAAAAACCCAGCAGCAGGACTGCTACCTCCGCCTTTGTGCAAGGAACAGGAAGGAAGAGGAAGAGCACTGCCAGAGCCCTGTAAAATGACCTCCAACAGGCCACTAATGTGCATGTGTCTGCACAAAAGGTTAGAAACTGACACCATGAGGATGGTCTGAGTGCCCAACGTCCACAGATGGGGGTTGTGCTCACATGTCAACACCGTGCAGTATCCTTGGCATTTGCCACAGAACACCAGGATTGGCAAATTCGCCACTGGCGCCCTGTGCTCTTCACAGATGAAAGCATGTTCACACTGAGCACATGTCACATATGTGACAGAGCCAGGAGACGCCGTGGAGAGCGATCTGCTGCCTGCAACATCCTTCAGCATGACCAATTTGGCAGTGGGTCAGTAATGGTGTTGGGTGACATTTCTTGGTAGGGCCGCACAGCCCTCCATGTGCTCACCAGAGGTAGCCTGACTGCCATTAGGTACAGAGATGAGATCCTCAGACCCCTTGTGAGACCATATGCTGGTGCAGTTGGCCCTGGGTTCCTCCTAATGTCAGACCTCATGTGGCTGGAGTGAGTCAGCAGTTCCTGCAAGATGAATGCATTGAAGCTCTGGACTGGCCGCCAGTTCCTCAGACTTGAATCCGATTCAGCACATCTGGGACATCATGTCTCACTCCATCCACCAATGTCACGTTGCACCACAGACTGTCCAGGAGTTGGCGGATGCTTTAGTTCAGGTCTGGGAAGAGATCCCTCAGGAGACCATCCGCTGCCTCATCAGGAGCATGCCCAGGCATTGTAGGGAGGTCATACAGGCACAGGGAGGTCAGACAACGTGGAGGTCACACACACTACTGAGCATCATTTGACTTGTTTTAAGGACATTATATTCCACTTTAATTTTGGGCATGACTCCAAATCCAGGCCTCCATTGGTTAATAAATTTGATTTCCATTGATGATTTTTGTGTGATTTTGTTGTCAGCACATTCAACTTTATACAGAACAAAGTATTCAATGAGAATACTTCATTCATTCCGATTTAGGATGTCTTATTTGAGTGTTCTCTTTATTTTTTTGAGCAGTATATATGTTGTGGTACACCAAAGGGGATCTTGCTTGATGGGAGATATATTTCTTCTGGCAGACTGAAGTTTGCTCAGGATTTTCCATGATCACAGGACCTGTGATGAGGTCATAGTCACGTGATCAGGTCAGCTGATGTGTACCTCACCTGAGGGTGTGGACTAGGCCTATTTAACAGGAAGCTGTGGGAGTATGAGGGTGGAAGGAAGGAGTTTGGCTGGAGTCAGCCTGGAAGATTGTTTTCGTGACAGTGTGTCAGTTCACACCAGGAAGCGAGTACCAGACCACTTGGGAATGGCACCTGGCGGTCTCTGCTGACATTCCACCGCTTAGTTAAGCCTGTCCCAAGCAAGGGTGAGTCTGGGACCAGTGGTTCTCCAAACTGGAGTGATTTATGTTCTGTTTTTGATTTCGTTATCTGGACTTTTGTTAAACTTATCATTAAAACCACTGAACTTTGAACTGAACGCCTGTGTGTTTACCTCATTACTGCGGCCCGGCCCCTGCCTACCAGAGCGGATCCCTACAATATATATATATATATATATATATATATATATAAACACCAACGCACTATATAAAAAGACACATAATAAACCTACAATTGGTGGCGTTAATGCGGGCATACGCAGTGAGGTCAGGCTGTTTTTTTTTGTGGATGTTTTTTTTTTTTTTTTCTCTGCATGACAGTAAATGTCCTGGGTGAAGAAAGTGACGCAAGACCCGGTGGATAACTGTCTGGACATGGAGAGCACAGTAAAAATGCTGGTGGAGGCCATGCGACAGCAGCAGCAGGCTACACAGCAGCAACAGCAGGCTATGCAGCAGCAGCAGGCTACACAGCAGAAACAGCAGGCTATACAGCAGCAGGCTATGGAGCATCAACAGCAGGCTATGCAGCAGCAGCTGGCTACACAGCAGCAACAGCAGGCTATACAGCAGCAGGCTATGGAGCAGCAGCAGATATTTAATCGTCAGCAACAGGAAACCAATAGTCTTCTGATGCAGCACATCGCAGCGCCGCAGACAGCAGGAGCTGCCCGGGGATACCAGGATGTCCGGAAAGCGGTGCGTACAGCGATCCCGAAGATGGAGCAATCAGATGACGTCGAGGTGTACCTGGAGATGTTTGAAGGCGTGGCTAGAGGGAGAGACTACCCCAGGACCAGTGGGCTGAGATCGTGGCTCCGTTTTTGGCTCCAGGACCCGCGAAAGCCTATAGGGACCTACCCCCCGAGCATCAGACGGACTACGAGATCGTCAAGGGTGAGATACTCGCACGTCTTGGGGTAAATGTGTTAGTCCGGGCCCAGCGGGTACACCAGTGGAAGTTTTCCCCTTCCGAGCCAGCTCGGTCCCAGTATTATGACTTGATACACCTGATGGAAAAATGGTTGCAGCCGGAGGTGTTGTCACCCCGCGCTATGCTGGATTGTATAGTGACTGATAAATTCTGGAGAACTTTGACCCACACCCTGCAAACCTGGGTTGGACAGGTAACCCCTACTGATGGTCTCCAGATGGTAGACCTCATTGAAAGATATGGGGCTACCAAGGAGGTACAGGGAGAGACTACCCGGAAGGTAATGAGTAAATTCCCCAAACCTTCACCCGCCGTTCGGCGAGCAGAGACTCGGAAGGCCGCCCAAGACACGTCTGGGGACGAAAGAGGCCCCATAATATGTTGGCGGTGCCAAGAACCAGGACATGTGAGAGCTGATTGCCCCCACCTGACTGAGCCCATGGACACAAACTATGGGTACTATCAGTCTCACTATGCCGAACACATGTGTGCAGTGGGCAAACCAGAGGGACCCAGTATGAACCATTTGTGTAAAGTGGAGGTGGAGGGTAACCCTGCTGCGGCTCTTCTGGACTCAGGGAGTCTTGTGACCCTAATACGAGCCAGCCACGTCCAAATCAGCGAGTATACTGGTCGGAAAATGGGTGTGTTGTGTATACATGGGGATTTAAAACATTATCCTACCGCACTGGTGATGATAAACACGCCAGCGGGGAGGAGATGCCACAAGGTGGGAGTGGTGGTGAATTTGCATTATGATGTAATAATGGGGAGAGATTTTCCGTTATTTTCTGTACTTTGGCCTGTAATTACCCCTCCCACAGAACAGTCATCGGCACCAGTGGCAACCAGGTTGCATTCTCCAGAAATCGGGCATGAACCTGGTGGCCCAGAGGAAGATGTGCTGGCGGTAGGAGTACCTTTGCCTTCGGTGGAGGAGGAAAACCCCTCTCCTATAGAAGTGTTAGCTGGGGAGATGGAAGATTTGCCACCGGGACCAGAATTGTCAGACTTAAATGTGACAGGTGACAATTTTGGTACGGCGCAACTCCGGGACCCTACGTTGACTCGAGCCCGGAAAATGTACTGGTTGTCAATGGGGAACCCCAACACCCCGGGGCAGCTACAGTATTTCCCCGATTCGAGCTGAACCAAGATTTGCTGTATCGGGTTGAAAAAATACATGGGGAAATTGTCGAGCAATTGCTGGTACCGCAGTCATATCGGAGGTTGGTAATGGACTTAGCGCATGTGCATGTACTAGGGGATATTTGGGCCAAAAGAAAACCCTAGACAGAATTCTACAACGGTTTTACTGGCTAGGGGTCTATGAAGAAGTTAAACGGTATTGTAACTCTTGTCCCGTGTGCCAGGTAACCAGTCCGCAGCCTCATTTTCGGAGTCCATTGGTGCCTTTACCAATTATAGAGGTCCCGTTTGAGAGAATAGCCATGGATCTGGTGGGGCCGGTTAATAAATCAGCAAGGGGTCATCAACACATCTTCGTAGTTCTAGATTACGCTACCAGGTATCCTGAGGCTATTCCCCTGCGACACACCTCGGCCAAACTAATCGCAAAAGAACTCATGGGTATGTTCTCTCGGGTGGGAATCCCTCAAGAAATCTTAACAGATCAGGGGACCCCCTTTATGTCAAAAATCATGAAGGAACTCTGCCACTTGTTAAGTGTTAAACAGTTGCGCACATCGGTCTATCATCCCCAAACAGACGGTTTGGTAGAAAGGTTCAATAAAACCCTGAAGAATATGTTAAAAAAAGCAGTCTCTAAAGATGGTAAGGACTGGGATCTCTTGTTGCATACCTGATGTTTGCAGTGCGGGAGGTGCCCCAGGCATCTACGGGGTTCTCGCCCTTTGAACTATTATATGGCAGACATCCCCGTGGCTTGAGAAAATGAAGGAAAAAGGGATCCAGCTTCAATAAAATCTTCTTCTTTATTGATTCATAAAAACATGAATAATGGCATGCTCCTGGACAAGCTCAGGACAAGGCTACGCGTTTCGATCACAGGGATCTTTATCACAGCTGACATATTCAGACAAAGGCACATATTTAAGACAAAGGAAGACCAATCACGATCAGAAAAAATGTCATGTGATTTTTGACAAGTCCTTTAACAATTTGTACATAACGAATAAAGAAACAAAAACAATATTTGCACAAATAAAATCAATGCAAAGAAATAAAATTAATAATGGAACATCAATTCGTTTCTTTTGTTGAGACCAAATGGATGTCTGGTATGTAGATTAAAGATCCAGAAAGCTTCACGTGTGAGGAGTCGCTGACGTGCATCTCCACCTCGGGCAGACAGGTTAACACTTTCAATACCTGTGACTTGGAAGGAAGAAACATTGCGAGCATGCTGAAAAATAAAATGTTTAGCAGCAGCAGAAATATTGCGATTCGAAGAAACATTCTTTATATCCTGCAAATGTTCAGCGATCCTGATTTTTAGTTTCCTAGTAGTGCAGCCTATATAAGATAAATTGCAAGTAATGCACATAATTTTATATACCACATAGCATGAATTACAATTGATATATTTATTAATGGTATAAATCGCAGTGCTGTCATTATTTTCAAAGGTTTTCGTTACACAAACATATTTGCAAAGTGCACATCTATTGTGGCCACATTTATAAAAACCTTTATATTCTAACCACGATGTTTTATGAGAAGAGAAATTATTATTGAACATGCTTGGAGAAACTTTGTTACCAATAGATGGCGCTTTCCTTGAAACAACATTAATACCTGATGAAAGAATGTCAGCAAGAGAGGGATCTTCATATAAAATAGGCAGCGATCTCAAAATGATTTTTTTGATGTCCCCAAATTAAGGACTATATTGAGCACAAAAATATGGTTTCACTGCAAGATCATTTTTTTGTTGTCGCCTTCCACTAATGAGATCCTCTCTGTTTTTATTACTTACAATTGTTCGTGCTCTTTTTAATGACCATTTAGGATAATTTCTGTTTTTTAATTTTGTATCCACACAATTAAATTCCGTTTCCAAAGCTGTAGGATCGCTGCAATTTCTCAAAATTCTGGCATATTCACCCAAAGGAATCGATTTAATAGTATGTTTGGGGTGACTGCTTGCTGCATGCAAGATAGAATTACCAGCACAAGGTTTGCTGAACGTTTTAGTAATAATAACAGAGTCATGTACCCCATATAAATCAAGATCCAAAAAAGAAATTTTGTTATGATGAAATTTATGAGTAAAATGTATGTTGAATGAATTAGAATTGATATAATCAATAAATCTGGATATGGCAGGTACATCACCACTCCAAATGATGAGTAAATCATCAATATATCTACCATACCAAGCAATCGAGTCAATAAATGGATTAGTAGCTGAAAAAATAAAAAAATATTCCCAATATGACATAACAAGATTAGCTAGGGATGGCGCAAATTTCGCACCCATCGCCACGCCAGATTTTTGTAAAAAAAATTTATTGTCAAATGAGAAAAAATTGTGGGTTAATAAAAATTGAATAACTTGTAAAATATAATTAATGAGATCCTGGGAATAATTACTGAATTTCGTTAAGACAAACTGCAGCGCTGTCATGGTAACATTGTAAGGTATACAGGTATATAAAGAAGTCACATCACAACATAACCAAGTATATTCTTTAGACCAGATTTTCTTGGAAAACATTCTCAACACTTCTTTAGAATCTTTAATATAACCAGGAGTGATTTGTACTAGTGGTTGAAGTAGTGGGTCAACCCATTCACCCAGATGTTCATTTAAAGATCCAATCCCTGAGACAATAGGTCTCATGGGGGGGATTTTCATATCCTTGTGAATTTTTGGGAGACCATGCATGATAGGGATAATAGGATGAGACACTGTGAGATAATCAGTTTGTTTTTTGGTTAGAATGCCAAGGCTGAAACCCTCATTGATAATTTGGATAATCTCACTTTTAAATTTATCAGTGGGATTTGTATGGAGTTTTTCATATACATCACTGTCAGACAAGAGAGACATAATTTGAGAATGATAATCCTCTTTATTCAGGATAACTACCATGCCACCCTTGTCCGACATTTTAATTATTATATCTGACATACTTTTGATCTCATCTAATGCAGTTTTCTGGGCTTTTGTTAAATTGGAATGATTTCTGCTGCTGCCCATTTTAACCCTATCATGAAGGATTTTTAAATCCCTCTCTATCACCTCCTGGTATTTAGTCATGCAATCAGGCCTGGATTGAATGGGATAAAAAGAGGGATTTTTTGTTTTAAACACAGGTGCATGAATGGTATCAGATTCATTATCATAGGAATGAGTAGACAAACTAAACAAAGTGTTGAGAGATACCTGTTCTCTGAAAGACAAGTCAGTAAATTCATTATTATATGTCAGCGACTCCTGCAAAGGGGTCTCATCAGAATGATTTAAAAAATGCTTTTTGATGGTAAGGTCTCGCATAAACTTATTGACGTCCAAAATAGTAGAAAAAAGATTGAAATTCTGATCGGGCACAAAATTCAGACCTAAGGACAAAACATCTAATTGCTTTTTGGTAAAGTCTCGTGCAGATAAATTCAAGACATTATCATGGTTTATTATTTGCGATAATTCTTCCTGCGGCGTGTAATCATGACATGATCTTTGTCGGTGTTTTCTGCCACCCCGCCTTTTACGTTTTTTGAATGACGAAAAAACTTTGTGGTGTGAACACTGTCATTAGAGGAAACACTCAGATTATTGTCAGATGAATCCAACTCAGAGGATGTAAAGCAGACATGTGGTTTAGATACCGGTTCGTTGAGAGCATGGTTGCGTTTTAAAATAGATTTAGGAGTTCTATGACCCCGCTCCCAATGGCCCCAGTCATAGACTTTCTTGGTTGAATAGTCTCTTAGATCACGAGAAAATTTTCGTTTTTTCCGGTCCATGATATCCTTTTCTAGGCTAGAGACATTATCTTGCATTTTAGCCACAAGTGAGTCATACTGAGTCAACGATTTAAATTCAGTGAGCGCAGTATCTGCATCATTCATTTGTTTCTTAATATCCTCCAATTTATTACTCTCATATTTGACTATGAGTTGCATTAGTTTGGAAGAACAATTACTGAGTATCTGATTCCACTCTTCAATGAAAATGTCAGAAAAAATTGTAGTGGGGATTTTTTTAATACGAAGCCCCCTTGGAATCATATCCTTAGCTAGATAATTTTGGAGGGTAGTATGATCCCACCACAACTTTGTTTCTTGAAGCAAAAGTTTTTCCATTTTGTTGATATTTTCATTCAGATCAGGCATGTCTGGAATTTCATTAATATCACCAGAAAACACTTGTGCCGCTTTGACAGATCTGTCTTGAACAAAAATAGATGCCATAATAAAGCTGGTGCCTGAGCTTAATGACTGAGTCCACTTTCAAAATACTTGAAAATATTGAGCATGAAACCGGGGGCACGGTAATCAAAAGTACAAATATAAGAACGCTAACCAGCTCACCGGTTTGTAGAAGCACGGATCCTCCGCTTGATCAAGCGTGAAGATACATGAGAAAATGAAGGAAAAATGGATCCAGCTTCAATAAAATCTTCTTCTTTATTGATTCATAAAAACATGAATAATGGCATGCTCCTGGACAAGCTCAGGACAAGGCTACGCGTTTCGATCACAGGGATATTTATCACAGCTGACATATTCAGACAAAGGCACATATTTAAGACAAAGGAAGACCAATCACGATTAGAAAAAATGTCATGTGATTTTTGACAAGTCCTTTAACAATTGGTCTTCCTTTGTCTTAAATATGTCCCGTTTGTTAGAACGTTTCACCCATTCAATTACCGCATTAATAAGTGCCTCTTCAGGCATTGGGGAATCCTTCGTAGTGCGTATCCTAATGTTCCTGAGTTCGCCAATGAAATGTTGGTTTGTAACAAGAGATGTCAGAATGTGAAAAATCACCTAGTCAGAGCAGACATAGGATCTCTTAAAAGAAACATTTCACAAAGTTTTCTTTCTACACCTAGAAAAGGAACTTTCCCATGCTTGAGATGCCTTCAATGCTCGAACGTTAGCAAAGGGGACTCTTTCACCCATCCCCGTTCTGGTCGTCGTTTCCCCATAAATGGTCATTATACATGTGATTCTTCATATGTTATATACTTTATAAAATGTCCCTGTGGCCTCGGTTATGTAGGCGAGACAACACAACACATACGTGACAGGATTTCCCAGCATAAGTCCACAATACGATGTGGACGTACATGTCTCCCTATTCCATTTCATTTTCTTCAACATAAACATAATGTGGCCCAGTTAAAATTTCAAATTATTGACCATATTCCAGCGTTAAGGAGGGGTGGTGACAGAGTTAAACTCCTAAAAGAACGTGAATCGTTCTGGATACACACTTTGCAAACTCTCGCACCTCTAGGCCTTAATAAAGAATATGATTTGTCTTAGTTTACTTTTTCAGATTACTAATTAATATTTAGTAGTATTATTATGATATTATATGCTCCTTTAGGTACGTTGTACTGATTGACACATGTATATTTCTATTTCAACCATTCACATAATTACTAATAGTTCATACATGATAGGTATATGGATACAACTTATGGTACATTTAATAAGCTCTAATCTCCTTTATCTTCTTTTCATTCTTGAGGATCACTAATAATGAAATCTTTAATGTCTTTTTTAATAGGGCACAACGGAGCAGAAATAAGGGCTCTTTTTTCGGCGCTCTTACCATCCACGCATGCGCAATGCTTGTTCTCACCAAGTCCGGACTACTCGGCTTTCCTCGGGCCTTTTCGTAGGACACATGCGCACTACTGCGGCGGTCACGTAAGCAGACATCCGGAAGTGCATATCGCGGCACTCCGGAAGCATAAAAACCGGCACATCACGCTGCTCTGTCCTCACTCCCTGGACCCTCACCAGTGGCGCCAGACGTCCGTTCATTACCAGGCTCCCACCTATATGCTTTTGACGTCGCTATTTCTCACTTCTTGTAGGTATGGAAACTGGGCTTTAGGAAAACTCCTAGTGACTGAGTTTATACTGGCTCTATGGGACCATCTTTCTCTTATATTTAGGTGGATCGAGCTCTTCTACCACCGAGAACAACGCAATACCTACCCATGTAATGTATATCAATGCCTGCTTATATGTGATATATGATCATTAACCATGTTGTCTCATATGTATTATCAGGTCGCAATGGTTTATTACCCTTTTCAATACTAGAAATCTATATATACCATTATTTCTTTCTTCTATAAGGGACTCTTATTGGAGTCATTTCTTAATATGTCTCAACCCTATTGAGGGTATACTTGAGAGATAATTTTTTATTTAGTTTATTCCTTTGTTTTTTGGCATACTAATATCTACCCTCATGATGTATGCTCATTCTTATATATATAGATCACTAGACTTGGGAATTGTTTTCATATGAACAGATTGTGCGTGTACATATATATGTATATTTCTTTATTTTGTTTTCATATTATTTTTTCATGCATGTGGCATATTTCTATTTTTCATATTTTTCAGAAACAGATTAAATTCATGAAGAAGGCTTATAGCCGAAACGTCAATGTATAAAATCTGTATATTTTGCGTTATTTAGCTATTATTCTACATCACACACCAGAGGGTGTTGTGAGGTCATTAAAAATCTTCTTTTTGGATATCTTTGTCTCTATTCCATTTTTTCAAAGAGGAATGCCGGAGTTATATATTACATAGACTTACTTTTTCTCCTGAGCACCCATCTACATGTTGTAGTGAGCACCCCTTATTCATTCACACATATATATATATATATATATATATATATATATATATATATATATATATACTGCTCTAAAAAATAAAGGGAACACTTAAACAACAGCATATAACTCCAAGTAAGTCAAACTTCTGTGTAATCAAACTGTCCACTTAGGAAGCAACACTGATTGACCATCAATTTCACATGCTGTGTGCAAATGGAATAAACAACAGATGGAAATTATTGGCAATTATCAAGACACATTTATTAAAGGAGTGGTTCTGCAGGTGGGGACCACAGACCACATCTCAGTACCAATGCTTTCTAGCTGATGTTTTGGTCATTTTTGAAAGTTGGTTGTGCTTTCACACTTGTGGTAGCATAAGACAGACTCTACAACCCACACAAGTGGCTAAGGTAGTGTAGCTCATCCAGGATGGCACATCAATGTGAGCTGTGGCAGAAAGGTTTGCTGTGTCTGTCAGTGTAGTGTCCAGAGGCTATAGGCGCTACCAGGAGACAGATCAGTACACCTGGAGACGTGGAGGGGGCCGTAGAAGGGCAAAAACCCAGCAGCAGGACTGCTACCTCCGCCTTTGTGCCAGGAACAGGAAGGAAGAGGAAGAGCACTGCCAGAGCCCTGTAAAATGACCTCCAGCAGGCCACTAATGTGCATGTGTCTGCACAAAAGGTTAGAAACTGACACCATGAGGATGGTCTGAGTGCCCAACGTCCACAGATGGGGGTTGTGCTCACATGCCAACACCGTGCAGTATCCTTGGCATTTGCCACAGAACACCAGGATTGGCAAATTCGCCACTGGCGCCCTGTGCTCTTCACAGATGAAAGCATGTTCACACTGAGCACATGTCACAGACGTGACAGAGCCAGGAGACGCCGTGGAGAGCGATCTGCTGCCTGCAACATCCTTCAGCATGACCGATTTGGCAGTGGGTCAGTAATGGTGTTGGGTGACATTTCTTGGTAGGGCCGCACAGCCCTCCATGTGCTCACCAGAGGTAGCCTGACTGCCATTAGGTACAGAGATGATCCTCAGACCCCTTGTGAGACCATATGCTGGTGCAGTTGGCCCTGGGTTGCTCCTAATGTCAGACCTCATGTGGCTGGAGTGAGTCAGCAGTTCCTGCAAGATGAATGCATTGAAGCTCTGGACTGGCCGGCCAGTTCCTCAGACTTGAATCCGATTCAGCACATCTGGGACATCATGTCTCACTCCATCCACCAACGTCACGTTGCACCACAGACTGTCCAGGAGTTGGCGGATGCTTTAGTTCAGGTCTGGGAAGAGATCCCTCAGGAGACCATCCGCTGCCTCATCAGGAGCATGCCCAGGCATTGTAGGGAGGTCATACAGGCACAGGGAGGTCAGACAACGTGGAGGTCACACACACTACTGAGCATCATTTGACTTGTTTTAAGGACATTACATTCCACTTTAATTTTGGGCATGACTCCAAATCCAGGCCTCCATTGGTTAATAAATTTGATTTCCATTGATGATTTTTGTGTGATTTTGTTGTCAGCACATTCAACTTTATACAGAACAAAGTATTCAATGAGAATACTTCATTCATTCCGATTTAGGATGTCTTATTTGAGTGTTCTCTTTATTTTTTTGAGCAGTATATATGTTGTGGTACACCAAAGGGGATCTTGCTTGATGGGAGATATATTTCTTCTGGCAGACTGAAGTTTGCTCAGGATTTTCCATGATCACAGGACCTGTGATGAGGTCATAGTCACGTGATCAGGTCAGCTGATGTGTACCTCACCTGAGGGTGTGGACTAGGCCTATTTAACAGGAAGCTGTGGGAGTATGAGGGGTGGAAGGAAGGAGTTTGGCTGGAGTCAGCCTGGAAGATTGTTTTCGTGACAGTGTGTCAGTTCACACCAGGAAGCGAGTACCAGACCACTTGGGAATGGCATCTGGCGGTCTCTGCTGACATTCCACCGCTTAGTTAAGCCTGTCCCAAGCAAGGGTGAGTCTGGGACCAGTGGTTCTCCAAACTGGAGTGATTTATGTTCTGTTTTTGATTTCGTTATCTGGACTTTTGTTAAACTTATCATTAAAACCACTGAACTTTGAACTGAACGCCTGTGTGTTTACCTCATTACTGCGGCCCGGCCCCTGCCTACCAGAGCGGATCCCTACAATATATATATATATATATATATATATATATATATATATATATAAACACCAACGCACTATATAAAAAGACACATAATAAACCTTTCCCGTTTTAGGAGAATTAGGATTACCATAAATATTAATATTTGCCAAATGCCAGAATAATGAGAGAGAATGTTTTAAGGCACTTTTATTACTTACTGCTAAGTCAAAAGTTTACATACACTACAGGTGCCTCGTTAATCTGTACAATTTTACGAAGCACAAACAAGATGTGAGTGTCCAGCCATCATACTGCTCAAGAGGGAGACAGATTCTGTATCCTAGAGATGAATATGCTTTGGTCAAACGTGTGTATCAACCTAAGGACAAAAGCAAAAGACCTTGTGAAGATGATGGCGGAAGCAGGTAAGATTGTGTCAATATTCATATTGAAATGAGTACTGTATAAACATGGGCTGAAAGGCCATTCTGCCAGGAGGAAGCCATTACTCCAAAAGAAACATAAAAAGGACAGATTAATGTTTGCAAATGCACACAGCAACAAAGACATTAATTTTTAGAGTCATGTCCTGTGGTCTAATGAAACTAAAATTGAACTTTTTGGACATAATGACCATCGTTAAGTTTGGAGTAAAAAGGGAGAAGTTTGGAAGCCTAAAGACACCATCCCAACTGTGAAACCAGGGGGTAGCAGCATCATGTTTGTGGGTTGTTTTGCTGCAGAAGGGACTGGTGCAGTTCACAAAATAGATGGCATCATGAAAAAAAAAGATGATTGTGGCAATACTGAAGTAAAATCTCAGGATATCAGCCAGGAAGTTAAAGCTTGGGTAGAAATAAGTATTCCAAATGGACAATGACCCAAAGCATACTACCAAAATGGTAATGAAATGGCTTAAGGATAACAAAGTCAATGTTTTGGAGTAACCATCATAAAGCCCTGATCTCAATACTATTGAAAATTTATGGGCAAAGCTGAAAAGGCATGTGTGAGCAAAGTGGCCTACAAACCCGGATCAGATACACCAGTTTTGTCAGGAGGAATGGGCCCAAATTCCAACCAACTATTGTGAGAAGCTTGTGGTAGGATATCCCAAATGTTTGACCCAAGTCACTCAGTTTAAGGATAATGGTACAAATTACTAATGAAATTGATGTAAACTTTTGACTTTGCAGTATGTAATAAAATGCCTTAGAACATTTTTTCTCTCACTTTTCTGTTATTTGGTAAATATTAATAATTATGGCAATCCTAATTGACCTAAAATGGGAATGGTTTATTCTGATTTCATGTCAGAAATTGAGAAAACCATGCATATGTGTTTATATATATACTAAAATATTTAGAGTTGAGAGTCCTCAGTGGTTGATACCTTTTAATGGCTAACTGAAAAGATGGCCTGATGAAGAGACCTGAGTAGTCTCGAAAGCTTGCAATTTGTTACCATCTTTTCAGTTAGCCATTAAAAGGTATCAACCACTGAGGACTCTCAACTCTAAATATTTTTCTATCTACTGGCTAACACGGTACAAAGATATACATCTTTACTGTATATATATATATACTAGTGATGAACCCGTTCTACGCCCGGGTGGCAAGCATTTTTATAGGTACATGGTCTCCTATTCTGGTATGTGCTGCCCCCCTCCTATCCTGGTATGCATGGCACCCCTCATCCCTATCCTGGTATGTATGGTCCCTCACCCCCACCCAAATCTACTACGCATGTCACCCTATTCCTCATCCTGGTATGCATGGTTCCCTCCTGCCCAATCGTGATATGCATGGTCCCCTCACCCACCAATCCTGATGTGCATGGTCCCCTCACCCACCTATCCTGATGTGCAAGGTCCCCTCACCCCCCAATCCTGATGTGCATGGCCCCCTCACCCCCCCAATCCTGACGTGCATGGTCCCATCACCCCGTCCTGTTGAGCATGGACCCCTCACCCCCCAATCCTGATGTGCATGGTCTGACCCGCCAATCTTGATGTGCATGATCCCCTCACCCCAATCCTGATATGTATGGTACCCTCACCCCCCAATCCTGATGTGCATGGTCTCAATCCCCAATCCTGATGTGCATGATCCCTCACCTTCAATCCTGATATGCATGGTACCCTCACCCTCAATCCTGATATGCATGGTCCCCTCATCCCCCAATCCTGATATGCATGGTCCCCTCACCCCCCAATCCTGAAATGCATGGTCCCCTCACCCCCCAATCCTGGTATGCATGGTCCCCTCACCCCCCAATCCTGATATGCATGGTCCCCTCACCCCCCAATCCTGATGTGCATGGTCTCACCCCCCAATCTTGATGTGCATGATCCCATCACCCCCAATCCTGATATGCATGTACCCTCACCCCCCAATCCTGATGTGCATGGTCTCACCCACCAATCCTGATGTGCATGATACCCTCACCCCCAATCCTGATATGCATGGTACCATCACCCCCAATCCTGATATGCATGGTCCCCACACCCCCCAATCCTGATATGCATGGTCCCCTCACCCCCCAATCCTGATATGCATGGTCCCCTCACCCCCCAATCCTGATATGCATGGTCCCCTCACCCCCCAATCTTGGTATGCATGGTCCCCTCACCCCCCAATCCTGATATGCATGGTCCCCTCACCCCCCAATCCTGGTATGCATGGTCCCATTACCCCCCAATACTGATGTGCGTGGTCCCCTCATCCCCCAATCCTGATGTGCATGGTCCCCTCACCCCCTATCCTGGTATGCATGGTCCTCTCACCCCCTATCCTGGTGTGCATGGTCCCCTCACCCCCCAATCCTGATGTGCATTGTCCCCTGGCAAGCATTTTTAAAGGTATATGGTCTCCCATGCTGGTATGTGCTGCCCCCCTCCTATCCTGGTATGCATGGTACCCCTCATCCCTATGCTGGTATGTATGGTCCCCTCACCCCCACCCAAATCTGGTATGCATGGCACCCCATTCCTCATCCTGGTATGCATGGACCCCTCAGCATCCAATCCTGGTATGCATGGTCCCCTCACCCCCAATCCTGGTATGCATGGTTCTCTCCTGCCCAATCGTGATATGCATGGTACCCTCACCCCCCAATCCTGATGTGAATGGTCCCCTCACCCACCTATCTTGATGTGCATGGTCCCCTGACCCCCCAATCCTGATGTGCATGGCCCCCTCACCCCCCCAATCCTGACGTGCATGGTCCCATCACCCCGTCCTGTTGAGCATGGTCCCCTCACACCCCCAATCCTGATGTGCATGGTCTCATCCCCCAATCTTGATGTGCATGATCCCCTCACCCCCAATCCTGATATGTATGGTACCCTCACCCCCCAATCCTGATGTGCATGGTCTCACCCCCCAATCCTGATGTGCATGATCCCCTCACCCCCAATCCTGATATGCATGGTACCCTCACCCACAATCCTGATATGCATGGTCCCCTCACCCCCCAATCCTGATATGCATGGTCCCCTCACCCCCCAATCCTGATATGCATGGTCCCCTCAACCCCCAATCCTGGTATGCATGGTCCCCTCACCCCCAATCCTGACATGCATGGTCCCCTCACCCCCCAATCCTGATGTGCATGGTCTCACCCCCAATCTTGATGTGCATGATCCCCTCACCCCAATCCTGATATGCATGGTACCTCACCCCCAATCCTGATATGCATGGTCACCTCACCACCAATCCTGATATGCATGGTCCCCTCACCCCCCAATCCTGATATGCATGGTCCCCTCACACCCCAATCCTGATATGCACGGTCCCCTCACCCCCAATCCTGATATGCATGGTCCCCTCACCCCCCAATCCTGGTATGCATGGTCCCATTACCCCCCAATCCTGATGTGCATGGTCCCCTCACCCCCCCAATCCTGATGTGCATGGTCCCCTCACTCCCTATCCTGGTATGCATGGTCCTCTCACCCCCAATCCTGATATGCATGTTCCCCTCACCCCCCAATCCTGATGTGCATGGTCTCACCCCCAATCTTGATGTGCATGATCCCCTCACCCCCAATCCTGATATGCATGGTACCCTCACCCCCCAATCCTGATGTGCATGATCCCCTCACCCCAATCCTGATATGCATTGTACCCTCACCCCCAATCCTGATATGCATGGTCCCCTCACCCCCAATCCTGATATGCATGGTCCCCTCACCCCCCAATCCTGATATGCATGGTCCCCTCACACCCCAATCCTGATATGCATGGTCCCCTCACCCCCCAATCCTGATATGCATGGTCCCCTCACCCCCCAATCCTGGTATGCATGGTCCCATTACCCCCCAATCCTGATGTGCATGGTCCCCTCACCCCCCCAATCCTGATGTGCATGGTCCCCTCACTCCCTATCCTGGTATGCATGGTCCTCTCACCCCTATCCTGGTGTGCATGGTCCCCTCACCCCCCAATCCTGATGTGCATGGTCCCCTGGCAAGCATTTTTAAAAGTATATGGTCTCCCATGCTGGTATGTGCTGCCCCCTCCTATCCTGGTATGCATGGTACCCCTCATCCCTATGCTGTTATGTATGGTCCCCTCACCCCCACCCAAATCTGGTATGCATGGCACCCCATTCCTCATCCTGGTATGCATGAACCCCTCAGCATCCAATCCTGGTATGCATGGTCCCCTCACCCCCAATCCTGATATGCATGGTACCCCCTCATCCCTATCCTGGTATGCATGGTACCTGGTCATCCATATCCTGGTATTCATGTTTCCCTCACCCCCAATCCCAGTATGCATGGTCCCCTCACCTCCACAATCCCGGTATGCACGGTCCCCTCACCCACCAATCCTGGTATGCATGGTCACCTCCCGCCCAATCCTGGAATGCATGGTCCCCTCACCACCAATTCTGGTATGAATGGTCCCCTCACCCCCCAAATCCTGATGTGCATGGTCCGCTCACCCCCAAACCTGATGTGCATGGTCCCCTCCCCCAATCCTGATGTGCATGGTCCCCTCCCCTCCAATCCTGATGAGCATGGTCCCCTCACCCACTAATCCTGGTATCCATGGTCACATCAAGTCCAATCCTGGAATGCATGGTCCCCTCACCACCAATTCTGGTATGAATGGTCCCCTCACCCCCCAAATCCTGATGTGCATGGTCCACTCACCCGCCAATCCTGATGTGCATGGTCCCCTCCCCCCCAATCCTGATGTGCATGGTCCCCTCACCCCCAATCCTGATGTGCATGGTCCGCTCACCCCCCATTCCTGATGTGCATGGTCCGCTCACCCCCCAATCCTGATGTGCATGGTCCCCTCACCCCCCAATCCTGATGTGCATGGTCCCCTCACCTCCAATCCTGATGTGCATGGTCCCCTCACCCCCCAATCCTGATATGCATGGTCCCCTCACCCCCCAATCCTGATTTGCATGGTCTCCTCACCCCAATCCTGATGTGCATGGTCCCCTCACCCCCAATCCTGATGTGCATGGTCCCTTCACCCCCAAATCATGATGTGCATGGTCCCCTCACCCCCAATCCTGATGTGCATGGTCCCCTCACCCCCAATCCTGATGTGCATGGTTCCCTCACCCCCAATCCTGATGTGCATGGTCCCCTCACCCCCCAATCCTGATGTGCATGGTCCCCTCACCCCCCAATCCTGATGTGCATGGTCCCCTCACCCCCAATCCTGACGTGCATGGTCCCCTTACCCCCCAATCCTGATGTGCATGATCCCCTCACCCCCCAATCCTGATGTGCATAGTCCCCTCACCCCCAATCCTGATGTGCATGGTCCCCTCACCCCCAATCCTGATGTGCATGGCCCCCTCACCCCCCAATCCTGATGTGCATGGTCCCCTCACCCCCAACCCTGATGTGCATGGTCCCCTCACCCCCCAACCCTGATGTGCATGGTCCGCTTACCCCCAACCCTGATGTGCATAGTCCCCTCACCCCCAAACCCTGATGTGCATGGTCCCCTCACCCCCCAACCCTGATGTGCATGGTCCCCTCACCCTCCAACCCTGATGTGCATGGTCCCCTCACCCCCCAACCCTGATGTGCATGGCCCCCTCACCCCCCTATCCTGATATGCATGGTCCCCTCACCCCCCAACCCTGATGTGCATAGTCCCCTCACCCCCCCAACCCTGATGTGCATTTTCCCCTCACCCCCAACCCTGATGTGCATGGTCCCCTCCCCCCAACCCTGATGTGCATGATCCCCTCACCCCCAATAATAATAATTATAATCTTTATTTATATAGCGCCATCATATTCCGCAGCGCTTTACAGTTTAACAGTTTCAGAACACAAGTCATAAGTAACAACGTTAACAATAGAGTTGAGCGATACTTTCCGATATCCAAAAGTATCGGAATCGGAATGGTATCGCCGATACACAAAAAATATCGGCGATACCCGATACCGATACCGGAAGTCCCATGTAAGTCTATGGGAACAAAATATCGAAATAAAAAAAACCCCATTCTTGCCTTGTAGGTTAATTGTACATGAAGGAAAACAACAAAGAGTAATGTAGAATGTATTGGGGGAGGTTGAGGAGACATTAAAGGCATAGATGTTTAACCCAATCCAATGGAATAGCATTAATTTTTTTTTTTAGGAAATACGTTCGGATTGACGAAGAAATTCACAATGTTGTTAACCTTTTTTCTATTTTGTCAAATATGTCTGCTTCACAACTTCCATGGTCTTCACCTTTTTAACTTTTCACACACTTTCTCCTTCATAATCTTCAGCAGCATCATCTTTCTCATCAAATTATTCTTCATCTTCACCTTCTTAATCTTCTAAAACTTCTTGCTATTCATCTTTTTGTTAACATTACTTATATTGTTCTTATTAAACAGTTATTATTCTTCATATTCTACTTCTTCATCTTCTTCCTATTCATCCTTTTCATCATATTCTTATTTGTGACAGACATTCCTGTACTTGTAATCTGTAAAACTCTGAATTTTCATCCTTCCGTTCTTGCTGTCACGAAAGATTTTAATTACAACAGTATTTGTCCGCGTTCAGTTTAGCCTGCAGCAGCATCAGGCATTTTCCAGGGGCACCACGAGGAGGAACGGACTCACCCCCATACACTGCTTAGTCTTCTTCTGCTTAGAATTTAGAGCATATATTTTGCTCTTCATTTTGGTCTTATACTTAATGTTCTTCTGCTTTTTGATCTTCTGTTTATTGTTCTTCTGTCTCTTGTTCTGTATCTTGTAGTTTGTCTTAACCTTCTTTGTCCTGTTGGTGATGGTACAAAAGCCAATGGAAGTAACGAGGACCAGCTGACTGTGCTGGAACCCGGAGGGTCAGCAGAAGGAAAAGAGCCAATGGCACAACCGAGGACCAGCTGACGTTACTGGGACACGGTTACTAAGCAGGAGGTACCTGTGCTCCAAAGCACTACCAAGGACCAGCAGACGTTGCTGGAACTCGGATACCGACATGGAGGCACCTAGGCCAAAGGCACTGCGGAGAACCAGCTGACGGTACTGGAACCCGGATGGGTAGCAGAAGGTACAAGAGCCAATGAAAGTAACGAGGACCAGCTGACTGTGCTGGAACCCGGAGGGTCAGCAGAAGGAAAAGAGCCAATGGCACAACCGAGGACCAGCTGACGTTACTGGGACACGGTTACTAAGCAGGAGGTACCTGTGCTCCAAAGCACTACCAAGGACCAGCAGACGTTGCTGGAACTCGGATACCGACATGGAGGCACCTAGGCCAAAGGCACTGCGGAGAACCAGCTGACGGTACTGGAACCCGGATGGGTAGCAGAAGGTACAAGAGCCAATGAAAGTAACGAGGACCAGCTGACTGTGCTGGAACCCGGAGGGTCAGCAGAAGGAAAAGAGCCAATGGCACAACCGAGGACCAGCTGACGTTACTGGGACACGGTTACTAAGCAGGAGGTACCTGTGCTCCAAAGCACTACCAAGGACCAGCAGACGTTGCTGGAACTCGGATACCGACATGGAGGCACCTAGGCCAAAGGCACTGCGGAGAACCAGCTGACGATACTGGAACCCGGATGGGTAGCAGAAGGTACAAGAGCCAATGAAAGTAACGAGGACCAGCTGACTGTGCTGGAACCCGGAGGGTCAGCAGAAGGAAAAGAGCCAATGGCACAACCGAGGACCAGCTGACGTTACTGGGACACGGTTACTAAGCAGGAGGTACCTGTGCTCCAAAGCACTACCAAGGACCAGCAGACGTTGCTGGAACTCGGATACCGACATGGAGGCACCTAAGCCAAAGGCACTGCGGAGAACCAGCTGACGGTACTGGAACCCGGATGGGTAGCAGAAGGTACAAGAGCCAATGAAAGTAACGAGGACCAGCTGACTGTGCTGGAACCCGGAGGGTCAGCAGAAGGAAAAGAGCCAATGGCACAACCGAGGACCAGCTGACGTTACTGGGACACGGTTACTAAGCAGGAGGTACCTGTGCTCCAAAGCACTACCAAGGACCAGCAGACGTTGCTGGAACTCGGATACCGACATGGAGGCACCTAGGCCAAAGGCACTGCGGAGAACCAGCTGACGGTACTGGAACCCGGATGGGTAGCAGAAGGTACCCATGGAAATTAAAGTTGAGGCAGCAGGACTGTTTGCCGTTCACACAGCAGGGGAACAGCTGACATTACTGAACCCCAGTAACACAGGAGCAAGTGTAGACTGTGCTAACAGCACTTCCGAGAAACAACTGGCGGTGTTGTAACCCAGGGAAGAGAAGAGAACAGGGTGGAGGCAGCAGGACTTTTTGCCGTTCACACAGCAGGGGAACAGCTGACATTACTGAACCCCAGTAACACAGGAGCAAGTGTAGACTGTGCTAACAGCACTTCCGAGAAACAACTGGCGGTGTTGTAACCCAGGGATGAGAAGAGAACAGGGTGGAGGCAGCAGGACTTTTTTGCCGTTCACACAGCAGGGGAACAGCTGACATTACTGAACCCCAGTAACACAGGAGCAAGTGTAGACTGTGCTAACAGCACTTCCGAGAAACAACTGGCGGTGTTGTAACCCAGGGAAGAGAAGAGAACAGGGTGGAGGCAGCAGGACTTTTTGCCGTTCACACAGCAGGGGAACAGCTGACATTACTGAACCCCAGTAACACAGGAGCAAGTGTAGACTGTGCTAACAGCACTTCCGAGAAACAACTGGCGGTGTTGTAACCCAGGGATGAGAAGAGAACAGGGTGGAGGCAGCAGGACTTTTTGCCGTTCACACAGCAGGGGAACAGCTGACATTACTGAACCCCAGTAACACAGGAGAAAGTGTAGACTGTGCTAACAGCACTTCCGGGAAAAAACTGGCGGTGTTGTAACCCAGGGATGAGAAAGAGAACAGGGTGGAGGCAGCGGGACTTTTTCCCGTTCACACAGCAGGGGAACAGCTGACATTACTGAACCCCAGAAAACACGGAGCAAGTGTAGATTTGTGCTAACAGCACTTCCAAGAAAACAACTGGCGGTGTTGGAGCCCAGGGTCAAGGAGGATGTTTAAATACTAGATCAAGTATTTTCTTGTTACGTGTCAATTAAAAATGTCTATACTCCAACAAGAGAAATATAACCTTAGTACCATAAGATGATGATTTTACTTTAAAAAATATATGTAAATTAATAATTGACAAACATAAACGCATACATTACATGTTGAAAAGCAATGCAAACCACAATAAAAATCGGTTAAATAATTTTGCTATACGGTTTTAAATAAAAGCATACAAGTACAATCAGAATCCATTAATGATGGATAAGTAACAGTATGTACACCATTTTCATTTGCTGAATAATATCACTAAAAAGTTTTTAAAAATATCTAAAATTTCCATCATGAAATTACTGTAATATGTGGCAAATCATTTATATTAACAAAAAAAACCTTTAAAAGTGCTTTAGTGAAAACAGCTATTTTGCCTGACTGTGGACTTGCAAGCATGAAAAACGGATAGATAAGGTATATATAGATGACAGGGCTAGCCACAGATGGTGAATGGCGATGAAAATACTGTCCTAAATAAAGTGTGCGTTACTATACATCCTTTTTTTATATAAAGCTTTATAAAAGGGTACGTGCATGTATGCTTGCGCCTTTGTTTGGCGCACAGACTGGCTTCCTGCTGTGACGCGTTGGGTTTTGGGGAGCGTCTGTGCGTCTTATGACGCAGACTAACTTCACGGTGCGCATCGTTCTTCGCAAGCGTACCGACAACCAAAGGCTTTGTCATGACTGCTTTACTCAGTAACATGCCCATGATGAAACATACCCGCATGTGCCCTATTACATAACAAGTACAAAAAAATGCTGTGAGGTGTGACCCAGCTGTTTTGTTAAGGACAGTATTATTCGACATTGTACAGGTGTCGCATTCAGTCTGATAAATAGATATCATTCCCTATTCTATCAGTTGTCGTTTCTTTCAGCACCACTTCCAGGTATATATTTTGCTATTGTGACTATGCACTATTGACTTTACCAAGGTAATGCATGATTTTTGTTAGCGATTTCATGTTTACATGAAGGACCTTTATGATATGGGCTGTTAACTTTCTAATCAAATATGTATTTTTTTAAAATGACACAAATAAGTAATGTTGAAGAGGACTATTCCTACATGCATTGTTTGCACAATATTACAGGTGTACATCACGTCCCTTAATCAAAAATGGATATTATATTTATTGTATGCTTTTATTTAAAAGGGCAAGAACATGAAGAAATAACCTTTCGCACTGCAGCAGTTGTCAAAGTTCAACCCACATTTGCACTTCCAACATTGCAGTATTTGAGTTCATCAGATGTGAGTTGGATTTGTTAAGCTATGGAGTGACAAGGTTGACCATCAGTATCCTATAGCATAAGTAGGCTTTTGTGTTTGCATTTGTTTTCGACATGTCATATCTGTAATAATATGCACAATTATTTTGTTACAGAAATTTTTGACAAAGACAAATCATTTTATGGTTTGAAAGTTGACGTTTCAAATGTTTACAGCTTAGAAATCTGGTGTAGCTCATATCTATGTGTAGCACAGACATTTGAGATGTCATGTTTTTTTCACCATGATTAGGTAGCTAGCAGTAATTTTTTTCCCGGGCACACAGCAGGGGAACAGCGGCGTTCTGAACCCACAAACACATCAGCGATTGTTTTCATCTGTGCATCTAACACTTCTGGCAGCAACTGGGGCTGTTGAAGCCAGGGGCAAGGAGGGGTAGGCAGAGGCTAGTTGAGACTTTGAAGTTGAATTGTAGTTTGCACAGTAATTTTTGCCAACACCCCAAAAACAGGGGAAAAAAACCCCAGGTTTTTTTTTATTTTTTTTTTTTTTGGGGTTTTTTTGATTTTAATTTTTAAAAAAAAACCTGAACCCCACAAAAAAAAATCAGCGATTTTTTTATCTGTGCATCTAACACTTCTGAGCACAAAAAAGGGGCGTTTAAACCCAGGGGAAGGGGGGGTAGGCAAAGGGCCCAATATGAGACGTTTGAAGTTGAAGTTGTGTTAGCAGCAGTAATTTTTTTCCAGACACACAGCAGGGGAACGCGGCGTTACTGAACCCCAAAACACTCCGATTGTTTATCTGTCATCAACACTTCTGAGCAGCAACGGGCTGTTGAAGCCCAGGGTCAAGGGGGGTTGGCAGAGGCCTAGATGAACGTTTGAAGTTGAATTGTAGTTGCAGCAGTAATTTTTCCCGCAACCCCGCAGGGGGAAAAGCAGGTTACTGAACCCCCAAAAAACACAGGATTGTTTTTATCTGTGCTCTAAACTTCTGAGCAGCAAAGGGGCTGTTGAAGCCCAGGGCAAGGGGGGTTTAGGCAGAGGCCCCTATGAGACGTTTGAAGTTGAAATTGTAGTTAGCAGCAGTAAATTTTTTCCAGACACACAGCAGGGGAACAGCAGGGGGTTTCGACCCACAAAAACATCAGCGATTGTTTTCCTGTGCTTTTAAAACTTTTGAGCAGCAACTGGGGGTGTTGAAGCCCAGGGTCAAGGAGGGTGTACAAAAAATATTTATTATTGCCTTGTTACGTGGGCCCTCAAATGTATGTATTCAAAAAAGAAAAAATGAAGTTTTACTAAACAAAAAAATGAAAAATTTTTCAATTACAAGAATAAAAAAATATTTATATTTGGGGCCGTCCTCTGTGGTTGATAACGTTTAATGGCTAACTAAAAAATATGGTAACAAATTCAAAGCTTTCGAAAATCCCTCAGGTGTCTTCATCAAGGCAAAGAGTAAACCCAAAAATGAAGAATCACTATTTCACACACAACAGGAAAGGAATGCTAAGACAAGTGGGGGGGGGGAAAAATGAGGGGAGACCGGCAACAAAAAGGAGAAAAAGGGGTAATTTTACCCGGGCCAACAATCACAGAAAAATTAATGAATTTTCCCTGTGGCAAAAGACTTTTTTTATCCCCGGCCCTTTGATCATGGGGGGGAATTACTGGTATTAAAATATAACTTCAAAAATGAGAAACGTAAAAAGGGTTTCGGGAATAAAAGTTCATCATCCCCTTTGACATTTTTAGTGATGGAATGAATGATCACATTTTTTTATGTCATTCTTTTAAAAATTTTAAAGGGAATCTGGGGTCTATCCCTTCCGGGGGTAAAAAAAAACCCCCCAAAAAAAACCCCAAAGAGAGGGCAATCAAACTTTTTTCCTATCGGGGGAAAATTTTTCCCCCAATATTTATGTTCATCCCTTTGAGATAATGACAGTTCTGAAAAAACCGTCACTTATTTTGTTTTACCTATTGCACTTTCCTGCCCCCTTTTTGGTTTTTATAGAAAAAGGTGTTTTTTTAAAAATTTTTTAGTTATTTTTCCCCCTTATGAAGAGACGTGAGCCCCCTTTGGGGAAAGTTTAAAAAATTTTTTTTCCCCATTTTTTTTTTTGTTATTTTTTAAAAAAGGTTTTATCAACCATGCTGACTCTGAAGCCTAAATTTTTTTCTATTTTACTGGCTAACAGGGGGTTTACAAAGATACAATTTTTCTAATTTCAAAAAAGGAAAAAAAAAGAAAATACAAATAAAAACGCTTTATATAAAAACCCAAAAAAAAAAAGGGGGAAAAACAAAAAAAACCCCCCAAAAAAATTGGAAACAAAAATATATTTTGGGGAAAATTTTAAAAAAAAAAAAGGGTACTTTTTTTTTTTTATAAAAAAATGCTTAAGGAACGCGGGGGTTTAAAAAAACCCATAACATAGTGAAACAATGGTTTTTAAAAATTTTAAAAAATTCATAAAAAAACATAAAAAATTTTTTAATGTGACAGTCACAAAAAATTTAAAATTTTTTTAAAAAGTTAAAAAAATCGAAACTTTCTTAGCATTTTTATAAAAAGTCCGGGCATGACTCATCAAGGATTGATAAAAACAAAAAAAGTACAAATAAAAAATAACCTTTTAAAAAAAAAATTAGGCATTGTTTGTCACAATTTAAGTGTGTCCCCCCCCAATGTAGGTGAAACAAAGGTACGGTGAAAAGGGGTTTTATTCTATGTCGGGGATCGACAGGGGACAGCCTCTGAGGGGTTTTAAACCCCATGTTATACTGTACGTCAATAAAGTCTGGGGGTAAAAAACAGGCATTTTTTGCTTTTAGAGTTTTTTAAAGGGTAAAAAATGCCCCGGTTTTTTAAAAATTTTTTCCGTCAACCCTACCTTCTACGGGCCCCCGCGTGGGGGGGGGAAACGTGTGGCAATTAGCTGACTTTTTAAAAGTGGGGTTGGCTGCGTTTTTGCGCACGGGGGGACGAAAAAAAAAAACAGCAGTAATTTTTAAAGTGTAAAACTCCCCCTTTTACAAAAAAAAAAAAAAAAATTTCTTTCCCCCCTTTAAAAATGTACAAGACTAACAAGCCTAAGGGTTTTACGCGGAATTTAAATTTTAGTTTTCATATTACATCAAAATTGTCCATGGGGAAAAAATTTTCTGTTTTACCTATATACCATTTTTAAAATTTTTTATCCTTGGGGTTTTTTTTCAAAAAACACTTCCCCGGTATAACTACCTTTTTGGGCAGAAACATGATGCACTTTCAAAAGGGAAAAAAATTTTTTATTGGAAAATATTACCAGGGGTTTTAAAAACGGGGGCCAAAATTTAAAAAAGGTGTTTGAATTTTTCATTTGGGGATCATAGTGAAATTTAAAATGTTTTTTAAAAAAAAAACTCGTAAAAAAAATGGAGGTTTTTTAAAAGTTTTCCCAAAAACCCCCCTTGACTGCATTATCTTAAAAGGACAAAAAATTTCCCTTTAAAAAACAAAAATTTCAAAAATCTGAAAATGTACTTTTTAGGGGTTTAAAAATTTAAAAATTTGGGAAGAGTAGTTTTTTTTTAAATTTTTTGTTACCATTTCTAAAAAAAGTGCAGATTGCGTTTGTAAAAAAAAAATTAAAATTATTTGCCCAAAATTTTTGTAAAAAAAAATTTATATTCTACCCAAAAAAACTTAAAAAATTTTCATTTTTTTAGCAAAAAAACAGGGGGGCGGTTTTTCCCCCTATTTGGAGATGTTGGTCATGTGTTTTTCTGTCCATGTGGGGGGAAAAGGAGACCTTTGTTTTTGACACAGCGGGGGAACGGGCGGCGTTACGAACCCCACAAAACAAGTTTTTGGGGTGTTTTTTTTTCTGTGGACCCGCCCTTCTGAGCGGGCAACGGGAATTTTTGGCCCCCCGGGGTTGGGTTCCCGGGGGGTTTTAGAAAGATGAACATAACAGGGGACATGGATAACTTGCAAACCCTTTTTAAAATTTAAATTTTTAAAAACCCCCAAAAAAATTTTTCTGCCGAAATTCCATCCCTTTTTTCCCTTTTTTCAAAAATAACCCTCTACTTATGGGGAGGATAGCGCATTGCGAGGGTCGGTAGTACCCCCCCTGCACACTAAAGACGCCTCCGATAATAACTAAAAAGGGGGGCCAGCCCCCCCAATGCATAGGGAAAAAGGGGCTTGGCCATGTACCCCCCCCTTTAAAAAACCCAAAATTTAAGGGGGAACCCCCAAAACCGGAGTACACTGAGAGGAAACCCCCCAAGTACCCGCCCCCAATCTGAGGATACGTTGCCTCCCGCGACGGAGCCCTGGGGGAAAGGGTTTTAGCCCTTTTTGCCTGCCCCCAAAATTTTGCCTTTTTTTTAAAACATCCGGGCTTTCCCAAAAAAAAGAGCACTGCGTGTGCCCCTTTTTGTTGCAGAGCCCCCCTTAAAACTCCCTCGACGCACAAAGCTGTTTTAAAAAGCATTGCACAGCAGTGCTCTCGGAAAAAAAGGGGTGAAAAACCCCTTGGGGATTGCACCAGGGGTTTTTTGGGGTTTTTCCCCCCCCTTTTAAAACGGGGGGGGGTTTTAAAAGGGTGATGAGGCTTTTGCCGTTTTTCCCCGGAGGGGGGGTTTTTCTGGGAGGGTGTCCCCCCAATAATCAACGTCGTGAGAATGGGGGCGAGGGGGCGGTCGTTTCTTAGGCACTCCCCGCATAAATCAACCATGTGCGCAGACCCCTTTTTGGCAAAGAAACCTGTCCCTGAAAGGGGGGCCTTCCCCCTCTGCCTGCTCTGCATCACCCCCCCCCCCCTTAAAAAGGGGGATTTAGAGGGGTTGTGTACCTCCCTCTGGAGCGTTTTTTTTCCCCTCCTCCATTGACCCCCCTTTTTTTCCCCCCCTCCTCCCCAAAGTGGCCCCCCCCCCCCCCCTTTGGGGGAAAAACCACGTTGCCCCTGACTTTCCAAAGGTATGGAATTTGTAAACTCCTCATCCCCCCCCCTTTTTCCCCAAAACCCCCCCCCCCCTTTTATTGTTTAAAAAGGTTTTTTTTAAAGGGGGCGTTAAGGGGGACAGTCAGGGATGTGCATCATCTGCACTCGCCATCCCGTTGACTCACAAACGCAAAAAAAAACGGGGCAATGTCCTTCATATGGCCCACTCTTTAATGGTGAAGGTGGGGAGGGTGCAAATTGCGTGTTGATTGCGCCTGATGCAGTTGATACTCCTTTTTTTGGGGGGGTCCCCGCTCACACAACCGCCCCCAAAAAATGTAACTTAAAATTAAAACCCGGGGGATACGCACATATGTTTCAATTTTCAGGAAGGCGAAAAACTGCTTTGGGGAGCTCCAATGCGCGTTTTGGGGCCCTGCTTAAACGTCGAAAAGGGGGGCGCACTCAAAAGGGGGGCCCCTTTTGCAGCAGTCCCCTAAAAACCCGGGAAATTTGTCCCCAAAAAAAAACCCGCAGGGACCAAGTTGTGCACTGGCCCGAAAAGGAAAAGGGGAGTGAGGTTCCCCCAAAGGGGCCCGGGGGGTTTCCCCCCCAATTTCGGCCCCTTTTTCCACACACCAACCCCCCTGGAGATTCGCTGGAAAAAACCCCACGCCCCCTCTCCTGCGGGGGGTTTTTGGGTTTCCCCGACCTCCTGCCTGTGTGGCTTCGTTTCCCCCGGGGGAATTTAAAAATTTTAGAAGGGCCCTTTTTTGCCTTTTGGGGGCCCCGGCTGTGCTCATATGGGGCGAAAACAGGAAAAAATCCAGGGTCCATGGGAAAAGGAAAGCCGTGCCCCGGGTCCTGCAGCGATGATTCTGGGGAATTTGGGGTAGGAGGGGGGAAGTCAATTTGGACGACTTGTTTTCCCGGGAACCCTTTGGGGGTTGGCAGAAACACGAAAAACGCCACTCGCAAAATCTGTACCCGGTCCCCAACATTCACCCAATGGGCAGTGAGTGGGAAAAAGGGGGCGTCCCCCGGCCATGGGAAAAAGGGCCCCCATCGGTGGTCAGGTTTTGGGGGTTCCCCCCCGACGGGTTTAGTTTGCCATTTTTAATTTTTGCCCAACATGTTTTTGCAGACCAGGGGCGGTTTTTTGCTGAAAAAAAAACGGGTGGGCACATTGTATTTTTTGGGGGGGCCAATGGGGCCCCCTTTTACGGGAAAAAATCATCCCACCACCCCGAATGCAGCATTTAAGGGACAGGATTTTTTTTAAAGCCGCATTCAAAAATGTTTCTCGTGGATGGTTTTTTTTTTTTTCCGGGGGTATGGCCTCTTTTTTCCCATGCCTGTGCTACCTTTGGGGGGTTTTTTTTGGGCCCGGGTGTTGGGATGACAGGGAAAAAAGAGCTGTGGGTTTAAAAAAACTGTGTCTCTGGACAAAATGACAGAGGTTTTTCCCCCGGGGATTTTCCCTTTTTTGGGGAAAAAGAACCCAGCTGTGTGTGAATGGAAAAGGGAAAAAGGGTCCAACACGATTTTTGAAGTAGGTGCTGCTGTAGGGTTTGGGGCCCCCTCCCCCCGTTGTCTTTGTAACTCAACAAATCTTTGGGGGGCCCCAAAAATTTTCCCCCCAAAAAATTTTTTTTAATTTAAAGGGGTTTTTTTACCTTTTTCCTCTTTTAATTTTTTTATTACACAGCGCATTTTCCCCAAAGGGGGAAAATCATCTGCAAAATGTATCAAAAAAGGGCCACGCAAGCCCCAAAAACCCGGGAGCACCCGGTTTGGGGGGGGTTTGGGAAAAAGGGGAAAAACTCCGAACGGGTGCCCAAAAAAGGAGGCTACAGGCAAGCGAGTCTGCAGCCTACCTCTCCCTACTGTTTGGACCGTTGGTGCAATCTCTTCCTCAGAGCTGCTCCCACCACCTTCCTGTTCCTCACGCCATGTTGGGTCTTGGACCTCATCATCTCCACCACTACCCTCTTCCAACACCTGCTGTTGTTGGGTGGTCTGGCCAGCCCCTTTGCTCAACAGAAACTGGCAACTGAGTCTCATCATCATCAGATGCGTTCTGCGGTGTGCTGCCCATCGGCACGGGGCTCACCCCGCCTCTTCAGATTCAGAGAGACACAGCTGTTGCGCATCACTGCATACTGCCTCTTCTTCACATTCCAGAATGCTGCTTGGCTGGGCCCCTGTTTCCAAGCCAACAGATTCTGAGAACAGAAGCAGAGACTCAGCTGGCTCCTGTACAGAGCTCTCTGACTGCCTGGGCAATTTGGCAGGCGGTGAAGAGACTGATGGTTTGTTCAACAGTGCTGTGGTCCTGAGAGGAGGTGGAAGCTATTGAAGTCGATGCATTGGCTGCCATCCAACCAACAACGGCTTAAATTTGTTCTTCACGCAGCAGGGGGGGTACGCTGAGCTCCTACAAAAGTGCGCATAAAGGAAAAGCTCACGGGGGAAAAAATGGTGGATGCTGTGTCACTGGGGTGCGGCAGCAGCCACAGAATCCCCACGTCCTCTCCCTGCTGCAAATCCACGGCCTCGACCACGACCACGTGCCTTACTCACTGACTTCTTCATTTGGTAGATTGATAAAGAAAGTCAGAAAAGTTAAGGCCTAAGTGTGGTTATTCCCACAGACTACAGTGAACCCTGCAGACAACTGTTCCCGTATCTGTGAAAGGCCCCTTTGTGTACTTCTATAGTGTTTGCAACCAATGTATTGTATACGGATGGAAGCGCGTCACACTAATAGATTAGATTTTTTTCCACTAAAATGGAGCAGCACCAATTAGAGAAAAATGTGAAGGATGAGGCAGTGACACACGCTCAGCAGACTACAAAACCCGGGAGTGGTTGAAAAACAAACTGGGGCGTAATTGCACTCACAAAATGAAAAGCTCACAGACTACAGTGAACACTGAAACACAACTGTTCTGTAGCTGTTAAAGGCCCCTTTGTGTACTTCTTATAGTGTTTGCAACCAATGTATTGTATACGGATGGAAGCGCGTCACACTAATAGATTAGATTTTTTTCCACTAAAATGGAGCAGCACCAATTAGAAAAAATGTGAAGGATGAGGCAGTGACCACACGTCAGCAGACTACAACCGGCAGTGGTTGAAGAACAAACTGGAGCGTAATCTGCACTCACAAAATGAAAAGCTCACAGACTACAGTGAACACTGAAACACAACTGTTCTGTAGCTGTTAAAGGCCCCTTTGTGTACTTCTATGTGTTTGCAACCAATGTATTGTATACGGATGGAAGCGCGTCACACTAATAGATTAGATTTTTTTCCACTAAAAGGAGCAGCACAATTAGAGAAAATGTGAAGGATGAGGCGTGACACACGCTCAGCAGACTACAACCGGCAGTGGTTGAAGAACAAACTGGAGCGTAATCTGCACTCACAAAATGAAAAGCTCACAGACTACAGTGAACACTGAAACACAACTGTTCTGTAGCTGTTAAAGGCCCCTTTGTGTACTTCTATAGTGTTTGCAACCAATGTATTGTAAACGGTTGGAAGCGCGTCACACTAATAGATTAGATTTTTTTCCACTAAAATGGAGCAGCACCAATTAGAGAAAAATGTGAAGGATGAGGCAGTGACACACGCTCAGCAGAATACAACCGGCAGTGGTTTGAAGAACCAAACTGGAGCGTAATCTGCACTCACAAAATGAAAAGCTCACAGACTACAGTGAACACTGAAACACAACTGTTCTGTAGCTGTTAAAGGCCCCTTTGTGTACTTCTATAGTGTTTGCAACCAATGTATTGTAAACGGTTGGAAGCGCGTCACACTAATAGATTTAGATTTTTTTCCACTAAAAGGAGCAGCACCAATTAGAGAAAAAATGTGAAGGATGAGGCAGTGACACACGCTCAGCAGACTACAACCGCAGTGGTTGAAGAACTAAAAGGAGCGTGATCTGCACTCAAAAAATCAAAACCTCACAGACTGCAGTGAACACTGAAAACACAACTATTTCACTATCTGTGAAAAGCTCCTTTCTGTACTTCTATAGTGTTTGCAACCAATGTATTGTATACGGATGGAAGCACGTCACACTAATAGATTTGATTTTTTTCTAATATAATGGAGCTGCACCAATTCCACTAAATAAAAAAAAAAAAAAAAAGAGTCATGACACGTGCAGATGCCTACAAACAGCGGTGGATGCAAAGCAAACTGCAGCGTCACCTGCCTGTCACACACACACCTTGCACAGAGCTGTTAAAACAACACTGGCAAAATGAAGCTTTACACAGCGGTTGGTAAATAGCCTGCCTCAAGCACAGTAGTACACAAATCGCAATATCTAACTGTCCCTCAGAGTCAGCACAGCAGCGTTTTTGTCCCTTACTGAGTTCACAGCACAGTGACGCTAAAATGGCTGCGGCGCCTTTTATAGTGCATTCTGAATCATTTCAGCAGCCAATCCGCCATGCCATTAGTTAAGATGACCGCAGCATTACAGGATGTGCCCACACTTCGTAGGATTCCTCATTGGCTGACTTAAATCACATTGCCTCTCAAAGAATTATGGGAAAATTCCGATTCCCGGTATACGATATTGAAAATGTATCGGAATTAAGTATCGGAAATTCCGATAACGCGAATATCGGCCGTACCCGATACTTGCGGTATCGAAATGCTCAACATAGTTAACAATACAATATTTAAAGCAAAATAAGACGACCCTGCTCGTGGGGAGCTTACAATCTACAATGAGGTGGGGGGAGTTACAAAGTACAGGTGTGTATATACAATGGTGTATTTACAATGATGGTCCAGCCATCTTGAAGGAGTGAGGGATGGATGGAGATAGTGAATGGGCTACACACACACACACTTAAACAGAATACATAGAATGACTTTGATTAGTGAATGTGATAGGCCGCTCTGAACAAATGTGTTTTGAGGGAGCGCCTGAAACTATGCAAATTGTGGATAGTCCTAATTTCTTGGGGTAGAGCATTCCAGAGGATTGGCGCAGCCCGGGAGAAGTCTTGGAGTCGGGAGTGGGAGGTACGGATTAGTGCAGAGGTTAGTCGAAAGTCATTTGCAGAGCGCAGCAGTCGGTTAGGCCGATAGATAGAAATGAGGGTGGAGATGTAGGGGGGTGCTGCACTGTGGAGAGCTTTGTGGGTGAGAACAAGTACTTTGAATTGGATCCTATAATGAATGGGCAGCCAGTTGTAAGGACTGGCGAAGAGCGGACACGTCCGAGTACCGATTAGCCAGATGGATTACCCTGGCTGCTGCATTAAGGATGGACTGGAGAGGGGATAGTCAAGTAATGGGGAGGCCAAGTAATAGAGCGTTGCAGTAGTCCAGGCGGGAGTGGATCAATGCTACAGTGAGGGTTTTTGTTGTTTCCATGGTGAGAAAAGGGCGGATTCTAGAGATGTTCTTTAGGTGTAGGCGGAAGAGTGGGCAAGAGATTGTATATGGGAGGTGAAGGAGAGATTGGTGTCAAACATAACACCCAGACAGCGAGCCTGCTGCCGGGGTGTTATTATGGTGCCGCCCACGGAGAGGGATATGTCAAATTTAGGGAGGTTAGTAGACGGCGGGAGCAGAAGAAGTTCAGTTTTGGAGAGGTTGAGTTTCAGATAGAGAGCGGACATGATGTTGGAGACTGCGGACAGACAGTCGGTGGCGTTCTGTAGTACAGCGGGGTAAGGTCGGGGGATGACGTGTATAGTTGTGTGTCATCAGCATAAAGATGGTACTGAAAGCCAAATCTGCTGATTGTCTGTCCAATTGGGGCTGTGTAGAGAGAGAAGAGAAGGGGGCCAAGGACTGAGCCCTGGGGTACACCGACAGTGAGAGGAAGAGAAGATGACGTGGAGCCAGAGAACGAAACACTGAAGGAGCGGTGAGAAAGATAGAACCAGGAGGAACAGTGTCCTTAATACCTAGTGATTGGAGCCTAGACAGTAGGAGACGGTGGTCAACCGTGTCGAAAGCTGCAGAAAGGTCGAGAAGAATGAGCAAAGAGTGGTCACCGTTACGTTTTGCTGTAAGAAGGTCATTGGTCACTTTGATGAGTGCAGTTTCGGTCGAATGTAGGGGGCGGAAGCCGGAGTGTGAAGGGTCTAGGAGGGAGTGATTGGAGAGGTAACGGGTAAGGCGGGAGTAGACTAGGCGCTCCAAAAGTTTAGAGATGTAGGGGAGATTGGGACCGGTCTGTAGTTGTTTGTGCAGGAAGGGTCGAGAGCGGGTTTCTTTAGTAGTGGAGTAATGATGGAGTGTTTGAAGGCGGATGGGAAAATGCCAGAGGAGAGTGAGAGATTAAAGATTTTAGTTAGGTGAGTTGTGACAACTGGAGAGAGAGACTGGAGGAGATGTGAGGGAATGGGGTCGGTAGTGCATGTAGTCGGACTAGAGGAAGAGAGGAGTCTGGAGACTTCTTCTTCTGTGATGGGATCAAATGTGGAAAGTGAGCAAGGGGAACAGCAGAGTGGGATGGGAGTCACAGCCCTTGGTGGTTGAGAGCAGATTTCCTGACGGATAGTATCTATTTTTTCTATAAAATGGGAGGCCAGGTCGTCAGCACAAATGTCTGTGATAGGGGCTTGTGCTTTTGGCCTGAGGAGGGAGTGAAAAGTGTCAAAAAGTTTCTTGGGGTTGTTGGCTAGTGAGGAGATCAGGGTGGTGAAGTAGGTCTGTTTGGCGAGGTGAAGGGCAGCATTATAAGTTCTTAACATGAATTTAAAGTGGATGAAGTCTTCTGGTGTGCGGGTTTTTCTCCAAAGGCGTTCAGCACTCCTAGAGCATCGCTGAAGAAGTTGAGTTTGCAATGTGAGCCAGGGCTGTTTTACTGTGTGTTTGGAAGTTCTGAGGGTGAGCGGCGCTACTTGGTCAAGGGTGCTTCTAAGAGTGTCATTGTAGTGATGAACAGCCAGATCAGGAAAGGAAAAAGAGGAGATTGGGGACAGCGATGAGTGTAGGGAATCTGAAAGTGTCTGAGGGTTAATGGCTTGTAGATTTCTGAATGTGTGGTAGGTAGGAGTGCGCTGGGGTGGTGGAGGATTTGTGAGCGTGAAGGAGAGAATGTTGTGGTCAGACAGTGGAAGCGGTGAGTTATTTAGGTGGGAGATTGAACAGAGGCGGACAAAGAAGGGGTTAATACCCATGGAGCTTCCTAGGCTATGAATATCAGCCCGCAGCTACCCTTTAATGGCTATTAAAATATGGGGCCCCCCAAATAAAAGACATGACGTCCCCCAATAATTTGTAGCCAGAAAGGCTACACAGACAGCTGCAGGCTGATATTTATAGCCTAGGAAGGGGCCATGGATATTGGCACACCCCCTTGCTAAAAATACCAGCACCCAGCTGCCCCAGAATTGGCGTATCTGTACGATGCACCAATTCCGGCACTTAGCCCCTCTCTTCCCACTCCCATGTAGTGGTGGGATATGGGGTAAAAAGAGGTTAATGTCACCTTGCTATTTTAAGGTGACAATAAGCCTGGTTAATAATGGAGAAGTGTCAATAAGACGCCTATCCATTATTAGTCTTCTATTAATAAAGAGCTAAAAAAACACACATAAGAATAAAGTATTTTATTGAAATAAAACACAACACGGCTTTCATATTTTTATTGCACGCCCAGATCCCTCAGTCTTCTCTAATAAAAAGTAAAAAAATAAAACAACCATATACTCCCTGTCTGAAGCACTCTAATTAATAACGAATGTCCCACAACGATCTCCCCTATAGAACAGTGACATCAGGTGATGTCACTGGTCTTTAGGGCCTCCCAGTGATGCACTGACATGAGACAATGGCTCCTGCAGTGCATCACTGAGGTTACCTGAGTTCATTCTTTCACTTTATAGCAATGCTACGTGATAATTTTCTCACCCAGCATTGCCAGTGAGAGAAAGAACGGAAATGACATCATTCTCTCCCTGCAGCGGCGGAGAGATATACACTGCAGAGGATTACCTCTGCTGTCAGTGTATCACGGTGGCGGTGTAGACCACTGACATCACCCAATGTCAGTGTTCTACACTGGAGATCATCATGGGAGACTCGTTAATCACTGGACTATGGCGGAAAGGTATTTTATAGGGTGGTTTTTCATTTTATTTTTATTACAGGAGATCGATGGCTTCGGGGAATTAGGTGATTAGTAAGTATGTTCTCTAAGTTATGCGTTGTATGTTATATGTATGTTCTGTATATTACATGTAATGTATGTTCTGTATGTTATATGTTGTATGTTATCTGTATGTAATGTATGTTTTTTTTTTGCATGCAACACATTAGACGGATGAAGGGACTACTACTGTCCCATCATTGGCTAATGTGTTGTGAATGGTTTAGAAATGAATTCTGAGCAGAAGCTCCCTCTGGTGGTTACAAACAGTACTGAACCATTCAATGAAGATTGGCAATCAGGAGTTACAGACTGGTCTTATATAAGGGAGGTTCCCTCCCATCATGGTTGCCGGTGATCAATTGTTCTTGCCTCAACTGTGGTTCCTGGTGCACTTGGAAGCTTGCTGAGTCTTGCCTCTTCTCCTGCTCTCAGATAAGATATTTTCTGTTTTTATTTTTGTGCTTGCTTTTTGCATTGTTCCCTGCACTTCTGTGGAGATCAGCCAGATCCCCTCCGGGGGCTTGTGCTCCTCTCAGTTTATCTGAGCCACTGTTATTTGTTCATTTGCCTTTTCCAGTTTTTTCTGTGGCTGCGGCTTAGTTTTGTTACACCAGAGAACTAATTTAGGTGGTCGTGTGATCTCAGGTGTTTTTGCAATTAGTAGAGTTGGTATTTTTTAGGGTTTTTTGGATTGCAGTAAGTGTCCTTCCTATCCTTTTCTGTCTTGTAAGATTGGGCCCCAACGTTTGCTCATACTATTTTCTTTCTGTGTCTGTATTTCCTCTTGTCTAACCGCCATTACATGTTTGGGGGCTTCCTATGTTCTTTGGGGATCTACTCCGGGCAGATAGCTTTCCTCTTTCTATCTTTAGGTGTAGTTAACCTCTCAGGCTGTGACGAGGCGTCTAGGACCAACGTAGGAACGCTCCACGGCTGCCTTTAGTTGTGGTGGTTAGTCAGGGTACTGCAATCCAGTAGATTCCAACCTCTCTGGTGTATTGCCGTTTTTGCTTGCTCTCCTCAGCTACCAAATCATAACACTAATGTTTCACTGTCAGTGTAACAGGCTTAGCGGGATTGGGACTTGTAGTCCCATCGGATGATGCCTGCATACACATATATACACACACAGGCTCGCAGACCCCCACACAGCCCTGCAGATCCCCGCACATACACGCACACAGTCACCGCTCACACACTTCCCTCCTCCCGACATGCAGCAAGGGGCACTCAGCCAATGAGCGGTGCCACGTGACTTTGGCAGGGATTTGAATGTCAGGCGGCACTGCTCATTGGCTCAGCAGGTGGACTGGGGGATTAGAATCCCGCTCCGCTCATTGGCTGAGCCGGTGGGTGGCTCAGACAATGAGCGGTGCCGCGCGGCTGTGGCGGGAGATTTGAATCCCTCGCCAAAGCCGCGCAGCATCTTGGTGGGGGATTTGAATCCCATGCAGAACCGCTCATTGGCTCAGCCGGCGATGCGGGGGATTTGAATCCCACACCGTTCATTGGCTCAGCCGGCGGGCGGCTCAGACAATGAGCGGTGCCACGTGGCTTTGGCGGGGGATTTGAATCCCACGCCGCTCAAAGCCGTGGGGCACCACTCATTGGCTGAGCTGCCCTGACTGAACCAATGAGCGGTGCGGCACATCTCAGCCAATGACAGGCAGGGCATTGGCAGGGGATTCAAATCCCTTCCAGCACCGCTCATTGGCTCAGCCAGCGGGGCTGGGATTTGAATCCTGGGCAGCTCAGCCAATGAGTGTGCTGCAGCTATGGTGGAGGATTTGAATCCCGTGCGGCACTGCTCATCGGCTCAACCGGCGGGCATCTCAGCCAATAAGCTGTGCCGCGTGGCTTTGGCAGGGATATGAATCCCGGCCTCCATATCGGAATACCCATAACTTGGGTGTTCCAATATGGCGATCGGCGTAGTTCCGGCTGCGGTGCATTGTGGAAGTGACACAAGCACCGGAAGTTGTGACAGAGTTTATTGGTAATGTGCAAAAGTGCAAATTTCTTCAAAAATATTTTCTTCTTGACAAAATTCATAACTAAACTCTAACTAGTCATCAGCGGCAGCTGTGTATAATAATGGTAGATATGACTCACCTCATTCATATTGCAAAATTAGTGCCGAATCCGGCGTTTTAAAATACCACAATGTGTTGTGAACGTTTTGGAGACGACTTCGGAGCTGAAGCTCCTTCTGGTGGTTGCTGAGGGTATTGAACCTATGTTGAACACCAAGAGTCCTACACCTGCAGATAACGAGTGGTTGGCAGGTGGTACTGACTGGCCTGATATAAGTGAGCTGACCTCCCATGATCCTCGCCGGTGATCAATTGTTCTTCCTGGTCCAGGTTGGAATTCAGCTTGCTTTCCTGCTGTCTCTGCTTGCTTTCAGATAAGTCTCTTTCAGTTTTTTTTTACTGTGGTTTGAATTCCTTGCTTTTTGCTGAATTGCTTTTTGTCTTCAGCCGGGTCCCCTTTCGGGGGCTTTGGCTGGTCTCCGTTCGTTTTTTGTATTTGTTCATTTGCTCAGTTCTTGTGATATTTTACTGCTGGGTTGCTACGTGTCCACACCAGAGATCTGATATAGGTGGTTGAGACCGTGTGGTCTCAGTATTTTTGGATTCAGAAGTGTTGGAGTTTTTCCTAGGGTTTTTTGGGTTGCAGGCAGTATTCTCTCCTTTGCTGTCCTATCTAGACAGTTTTGGGCCCCAGCGTTTGCTCAGTCTATTTTCTTTCTGTGTTCGTATTTTCATCTTGTCTAACCGCCATTATATGTCTGGGGGCTTCCTATTCTTTTGGGGTCTACTCCGGGGAAGTTAGCTTTCCTCTTTCCATCTTCAGGGATAGCTATCTTTCCGGCTGTGACGAGGCGTCTAGGGCACCGTAGGAACATCCCACGGCTACTTCTAGTTGTGCGGTTAGTTTAGGGGTCTGCAACCTATTAGTTTCCAACCTCTCTGGTGTTCGGCTGCCTATGCGGTTTTTTGCTCCTGCCTCCTCAGCTACCTAAACATAACAACAATGCGCAAAAGCGGAAGTATAACCCAAAACATCATAAGAACTACCACTCATGCGCAGTTGTACAACGTGCCTACCAGCGCCATCTTGGATGAGGGAGAAATTCAATGCGTATGCAGACGTGCAGTTGTATATCATATTTATCAACGCCATCTTAAGAAAGGGAAAATTCAAATGCGCATGCATTCTAATCGTGACAATTTACTGCACACTAAGAGGGGCAGTCACACAACGCAAAACATAAAACCAAATAAAATGTGAATATCGTGCTTTATTTTACTGCTTATAGCTATTGGAAAAAAATGGTAATTGAGTTCATCCATAGGAGATAGGAACACCCCCCATTAGTTGGGGTAGGTAACCCATAAACAAATAGCAAGGGGAGTGATGAACCCCACCAGAAGCACAACACTCAACCCCTAAAATGTATGGACATCACACTCCAATTAATTACCAAAATCAGATTTTGAAGTCTATAAGAAGATTGATGGTGATCCTAAGTTTAAAATTGTGGATATGATAAAAAAAATTTGAATGATGCTCTTTCTGATAGATTGATTGATGAAGATCTCTATAAATTTTTGTTGGTTGATAATCCAATTAAACCGGTAGTATATTTATTGCCAAAATACACAAGACATTGAAAAAAAACCCACCGGGCCGTCCAATCGTGACTGGAAAAGGGTCTATTTTTAATCATATTGGAGTTTTTTTGGATAAAGTGTTGAGTCCACTGAGCCGACAGGCTAAATTATTTGTCTTAGATGTAACGGATATTTTGTGTAAGTTGGATGAAATACAATTAAAGGAGAAGGTGATTCTTGCGTCTTTTGACGTGGTATCACTATATACTGCGATTGGTCACAGTTTGGGTCTTACGTCTGTGGATAGGGGCCTATTAAGTACAAATTATACATTGGAAGTTTTTATGAGCCTATTGGAATTGGTATTGCAGAATAATTATTTCCTATTTGGTGATGATTTTTTCATGCAAATGAAGGGTTGGCCATGGGTGCCAATATGGTGCCAGCCTATGCGAACTTAGTTATGGCTGCCATGGAGAAGGACCTTATCCATGTGTCCCACCACTTTGACCATGTACTTGGGTGATGGAGGTACATAGATGATGTCCTGCTCCTGTGGACGGATACTGTTTTGGAGTTAGAGGCCTTCCAGAGTTTCTTAAATTCTCGCAACGATGATATTAAATTCTCCCTTGTATACTCGGAAGCAGAAATTCAATTTTTGGACATATTGATTAAAAGAAAGGCTAATAAGTTGAAGACTGAAATTTTTGTTAAGCATACAGATAAAAAACAACTTGCTCTGTTTTGACAGCCACCACCTAAGAAAAATGGTGGAGTCTCTTCCATTTAGTCAGTTATTACGTGTTAGGCGAATTGTAAGTGACTCTGGAATTATAAATAAATCATTAGACAATATGATTGATAAATTTAAACAGAGGAAATATCCTACTAAGTTAATGGAGAAATGTAAGGTAAAGGGGATGGAACGTAGAGATCTCCTGGTTCAAAAAAGTTAAGTTAGAGAATTGAAGTGTAGAATTCCGCTTTTTACTACATTTTGTGAGGAGAGTAAATTCATTGTTGGTATTATTAAGAAACATTGGCCGATGCTTGGTAAGTGCCCTTCAGAAGTAAAGGAGTTTGGGTCTGCACCATTGATTTCTTATAAACGTGACAGAAATATCAAGGACATGGTAGTTCATTCAGATATAGGCACAAAAAAGAATACCCTTGACTATGTTAACAGGCAGATCAAGGGTTGGTTCATTTCCCTGTTTAAATTGTGTGAACTGTGTATATATGGCTAAGGGAAGTTTTTTCAACATCCACATAACCAAAACATTATAAAAATTGAGCAAATTTTTAACTTGTTCTTCTGAATTTGTAATTTATCTCTTGAAGTGTCCATGTAATTTATATTATGTAGGTGAAACTACGTGTGAGTTGAAGGTTAGATTGAACCAACATAGGTATACCATCAGGAAAAAGAGGCAAGATCTACCAGTATCAAAACATTTTCTGGATCTTAAGCATTCAGAGAAGGATTTAACATTCCGGATAATAGATCATATTACTCCTCTGAGAAGAGGTGGAGATCGGGTTAAGTTACATAAGATAAGGGAATTACAATGGATTAAAAAGCTCAATATGTTGAAACCTTTTGGGTTGAATGTTGACTATAAGTTGCATATTACGTTGTAAAAATATTGTGGCTTGCCCTCTAATTGTTATAGTTTTTTCTTTTTTTTTTTGTATATATTCTTTATTTAGAAAATTTCAATAATACAACAGGAAAGGAAAAAGGGTAAATATTTCCAGAAATAGTAAAAAAGAAAAAAAAGAAAAAAGATTCGTAATAAATTACAACGATAACACTACAAGGCTGTGTTTTTGCAAGCCAAAAGGGTTGTAAGAAGAGTTTAAAAAACAAGGGGCAGTGGTGGGGAGGGACACAGGAAGGAAAGGGGAGGGTAGGGAGTACAGAAAGTCCTGCTTTATTGTAGTTATGAGGTATTATTTATTTTATTTTTCTTATTTTTTAGATTATTTGGCGGCTGCAGATCAATTTTGGAATACATGACTCCCCCATTAATTAATAAGAAATATATATCGTGATGAAAATTAATATGCTTTTTAAAATGTATATCATGATGATCAAGCTTTTCAATAAATAATATAATGCGCAGTTTTTGCTTTGTTTGTTTTTTGATTTATGTTTTTTTTTGAGTTTTATTGTGAATGTGCTATGGTTGGGAGAAAAAAATACTGGTGTTATTGGAGTGTGATGTCCATACATGGTAGGGGTTGAGTGTTGTGCTTCGGGCGGGGTTCATCACTCCTCTTGCTATTTGGTTATGGTTACATACCCCAACTAATGGGGGGTGTTCCTATCTCCTTCGGATGAACTCCATTACCATTTTTTTCCCAATAGCTATAAGCAGTAAAATAAAGCACGATATTCACATTTATATTTTTTTTGTTTTATGTTTTGCATTATGTGACTGCCCCTCTTGAGTGGTGCAGTAAATTGTCACGATTAGAACCCATGTGCATTTGAATTTTCCCTTTCTTAAGATGGTGTTGATAAATTTTGATATAACAACTGCGCATGAGCGGTAGTTCTTATGATGTTTTGGGTTATACTTCCGCTTTAGCGCATTGTGAAGTTTTAGAACGCCGGGATTCGGCACTATTTTTGCAATATGAAGGAGGTGAGTCATATTTACCATTATTATAACACAGCTGCTGCTGAACACTAATTAAAGTTTAGTTCTGAATTTTTGTCAAGAGGAAAACATTTTTGGAGAAATTTGCACTTTGGCACTTTATAAATAAATGCACTTTATTATCATGTTTTATAATACCGTATATGAAATAATGTGTTTTATGACATGAAGTATCTAATTGTTGTGAAGTACCTCAATAATTTGTGTGTTTTAAATAGCATTCACTTTGCTCTATTGTACTGCTTGAAAAAGGTCCATATCCTTGGGACCGAAACGTCACCAGATGGACAAATAAAGGTGCACTTTAACCTGAGTTACCATGGTTTGTTGCTTTCATCTTTGAAGGAATATATACTGTATATATAGATATAGATAAATCTATATATATATTGTATGTAAATGGATGAGCGATCGTGCTCTGTAATACGCTGATATCAATCGAGTATCTGGGTGCTCGGATATGCTCGTTACTCAATGATGCTTAAATTCAAACTTGGATCCTCACCCTGCATCTTTGGCACCTGTTACACACTCACTAAGAATGCTGGATTGCCTGTCAGACACTGTAATGCCATAGCCATATAGGAATTGGCATTTCTGTGATTTTGGGTGGCCGTATTACATCATCAGTGTTATAAAAGGACAGGCACAAACTCATCTCACTGATGCCATTGCACAGCTCAGGGACAGTTTGCATTTGAAAGAGAGTGTGCTTGTCCAGGCCTGTGTGTACACAGTTTAACTAATCTGAGTCCTCTAAAGTTCATACTGGGGTTGAAGCTGAACCATTATACTAACTGCCCTTTGTAACGCTGGTATTGTTGTCTTTGTTTTCCGCGTTACTTTTGCATGTTTTTTGGGATTAACCCTTTTGCCCTTTCCCCCTAACCAGCTGGGGGGTCCCGGGGGTCTGTTACCTAATGGAAAGTGCTCAGTTCCCGGGCTCGCTGCGTACCCGTCTTGCGTGAGGGGGTCCGCTTTTTTTCCTGACCGCCCCCCTTTTGCGGTTTCCCCGATTTTGGGGGGGAAACCGCCATAGTTTTTAAAAAATTTCCCTGCAGGGGGTGCCGGGGGTTCTACGTGTATGGGGGGGCCGCCATTTTTGGGTTCCCTCTGTGTTGTGCTGTCTGGCTTTTGCATAGGGGGCGCGGCCCACCCCCTTTTTCCTTTTCTTTTTGGGGGATTGGGGGGGTTTCTAGAATTACGGGGTTTCCGCCTATCGCTTTTTAAACAGCTCATATAAAAATTTCCCCCCGCCCTAGTGGGCGTTCCCGAGCTTCGCATTGAACCCCCACTGAATCCCTGAACCTACCCGTATGTGGTTTTTGTGTTCAGCCCCCTGCTCTAAAGTTTTCGTTGGGGAGCTGCCCCGTTCCTGCTGTTTTTTTTTTCCCCCGATCCTGGATCCCCCCGGGGGCCTTTTAATGTCTGAATTGTTCTTGTGTTTCCGCCTTTTGGGGGGTGTTTACCCAGATCCCCCTTCCTGGGGGCTGTATATCCGGGGGTTTTTTCCGTTGTTTAATTACCCCCCCCCCCAATTTTTCCCCCCCCCCCCCCCTTTATTTTACTTTTGAATTGGTCCTCTGGTTATTTTTTCCAAAAACCTGCTGTGCCCAAAAACCCTGTCCCCGTGATGTGAATCCTTTTTAAAAACCGAGTTCATCTTGGAAAGGGGGAAAACCCCGGGTTTTGGGGGTGGGTTTTTTTTTTCCCTTTGCCCCGCCTCTGGGAAAACCCCCCGCCCCCTTTACCCCGGCGGGGCTTGCCCAGAGGGGTGGGGTTCCTTTTCAGGTCGCTGCCAGATGCCCCGGGGCCCAACCCCGAGGGGGCCATGGCCTGTGCCCCAGGGGCCCACGCCCCTTTCCCCCAAAAGCCCGGGAAAAATACCCTTTTTCCCCCCGATGCCCCGGCCCCGCCGTTTCCCCGTGTCGGGCCCCTGATCGGTGCCAGTTCCCCGGGGGCCCGGGCCCCGTGTTCCAGCCCCTTTTTCCTTTTGTTCAATCCATTTTCCCCGTCCGTGTTCCTGCCCCTTTTAGACCCAGCCCCTGTTCCGTCTGTGTTGGGGGCTCTCTGAGATCCAATCCGTTTTTTCCGTGAAATCTAACTCGTTTCACCCCTTTAGCTCCTGATTCCGGGTTCCGGGTTTTTTACCTGTCGGCTTGCCTGTCGGGCCTCCGTTTTTCATTTTCCTTTTCCGAGGTTTTGGGGGTCATCTGCAGAGACCCCCCGGTTTTTCCTGCTCACCTGGAGCGGCATTTGCCCCGACTGCAGCTCCATGGAAAATTTGGACCCCCCATTTTTCAGAGTCCCCGGCTTTCCGCTCACCGGGGAGCGCCCCCTTCCACCGAGGAGCCTACCTGGAGGTCCACCATATAGGTCTTTTTAAACCCGCCTGTTTTTGGGGGCCCCCCTGGTCACTTACTGTGACAACCGCCTGTCTAGAGGCCCCCCTGGTCACTTGCCCCCGACAACCTGCCTTCCGGCTGCCTGGTCCTTGCCGTGACAACCTGCCTGTCCCCAGACTGCCGGGGTTTTGTCGTGGAAAAAACCCGCCTGTCCCCCAGACTCCCCGGGGACTTTCCGTGACAACCCCCCTTTTCCCCCAGGGGTGCCTGGTCATTGTTTTGCCCCCCCCCCCCCCCCCCCCCCCCCCCCCCCCGCCCCGAGACTGCCGGTCACTTCCGGACAAAAACCGCCCCCCGGCATTGCCGTGCCAACCCCCCCGCCCCCGGGCACTTGCCGTTTTCAAACCCCCCTGGGGCCCGGTCACTTGCCGTGACCAACCTGCCTGCCCCGGTTTTCTTGGCCCCCGACAACCGCCCCCCTGGTACTTGCCGTGGACAACCCCCCTTTCCCCCGGGCACTTAGCCGTGACAACCGCCTGTCCCGAGCTGCCTTTTGGCACTTGCCGGTTTTAAAACCGGGGCCGTCCTGCGGTTTCCTTGGTCTAATGTGATGACATCGGGCCCCGGGGCGGTGTCTGATGTTCTCCCCCTGAGCCTGTTTTTAGCCTGAGGCCTGGGGGAAGAGGCCCCCCTAGATGCCCGTGCCAGATGCCCTGGACTTTTCAACCCGTGATGACCCCCCCCTGTCTGAGTTGTTCCCCGGGCCCCGGTTCTGATGTCCCCCTGGTGAGCCTGTGCTACCCGAGGCCCGAGAGTTTTGGCCCCCTAGTATTTCCCGGGGGCCCGATGTCCTGGGGGTTCTAACCCGTGTGACCCCCCCCATCGGTTTTAAACTTTTTGAGGTCGGGTTTTTGATGTTTTTCCCCCTGGCCTGTGCTACGCCTAAAGGCCGGGGGGAGGGCCGTCCAAGTAGCCCCTGCCCCCATTAAAACCCCCCTGCATCTACCCGTGATTGGGCCCCAGCCCTTCTGTGACCCCCGGTTTTTTACCCTTCTTGATGTGCGGGTCGGGGCCCCCGGGTTTTGTTCTGTTTAAGGTTTTTTTGTTTTTTAAGTAAACTTTATGGGGTTTTTTTTTTTTCCTGAAAATTTGGGCGGGGGGTTTTCTAGTCCTTTCCCCGGGCGCCACCTGCCACATGCTCAGCTGCCCCGGGGCCCCCCGGTTTTTTTTCCCCTCCCGGGGGAGGCCCGGGGTTTTTCCCCCGTGGTCCCGGGGGCCACATTCCTTCCCCCCTGGGAAAACCCTGCCTCCCGTCGTCGTGGACCCCGGGGGGCCCCGGGAGCCTTGGCAGCGGGGAAATATGCCAGTCCCGACGCCCCACAGCCCCGGGGAAAAAGCTTTTAGAAAAATCTGGGCCCCGGACTCCCCCGGGCCTGTGCGGTCTGCAGGACTTTCTCCAAGCCCCCCCCCCGGTTTTTCGAAAAGACTTTTTTGGGGGCCCCACAAAAGGGAAGTGGATAGATGGTCGTTTCCCCCCTTTGGGCAGCGGGGGTTTTTCGGACCCCCTTTTTTTAGGCTATTTTTTCTGTGCCTTTTTGTGAAAAATGGGACTTTTCCCCCAAACCCAAGTGAATTTTTTGGGGGAAAATTTTTTTTTTTTTCCCCTTGGGGGGTTCAGAAGAGGGGGCCCGAGGAGGGGGATACTGTAAAATGGTATTGTCTGTACTTTTTTTTTCCGGGTTACTCGCCTGTTTTTTTTCCTTAACCCCCTTTTCTCCTTTCCCCCCCCCCCCCCCCCGCTGGGTTTTGTTGTCTGTTAAAACCCCCCCTGGATGCCCCCCCCCCCCAGTTCCGGCCCCCCCCCCCCCCCCGGCCCTTTCTACCCGTACTTGGGGTGAGTGGCTCCCCCTGTTTTTTCATGGGGCCCGAAAGTGCGGTTCCTCCCCTTCTTGAAAGCCGCCCCTAGCTTCCCCAAATCCCCCCGCAGGGGGGGGGGCTTTTTAGTGTATGGCGGACCCCTTGTTGGGTTCCCTCTGTGTTTTGCGGGTTTGGTTTTTCATAGGGGGGGGGGGGGGCCCCCCCCGTCCTGCTTTTTGGGGGGTTTTGGGTTTTTTACTAAAAATTACGCCCCCGCCTATCGCTGTAAAAACGCCCCTATAAAAAATTCCCCCCGCCCTAGTGGGCGTTGCCAGGGGGTTCGCTTGAACCACACTGAATCCCTAAAACCAGCCGTATGTGGGGGGTTTTCCCCGTTTGGGCCCCAAATTGATAGCTTGGAGAGCTGATTCCCTGTTCTGCTGTGTCTTTTTCCTGATCCTGGATAAAACCCCCGGTTTAAATTTCTGAATTGTTTTTTTGGGGTTTCCGCCTATGTGGGGGTGATTACCCAGTCGCCTTTTTCCGGAGGCTGAAAATCCGGGCCCCTTTTCCCTTTTTGTGTCTTTTTCTGAACCCCAAAACTTGGAAAAAAACCTGTACCCCTTTTAAATTTTGGGGCCCCTGTTTTATGTTCCTGAAATTTTTCGTGTCCGAACCCGGGGCCAGTGATGTAAAACCCCTTCTATAAAACCTGAGTTCATTTTGGGAAAAGGGAAAAACCCCGGGTGTGTGAGTTTTTGTTACTCGGGGCTCAGCCTCTGTGCAACCCCCCGGCCCCCCCCCTTGAGCCTGGGGGGGGTTTTACCAGACCGCGGGGGTTTCCCCTTTTAGGTCGCCCCCCAATGTGGGGGCCTATCCCTTTTTTTCCCGGGGGCCGATTTTCCGGGGGGGCCCACGACCCCTTCCAGTTTTTCCCCCGGTTTTCCACCCTTTCCCCCGCCTGTGCCCGGGGTCCTGCCGATCATTGCCAGATGTCCGGAGCCTTTCCCCATCGGGGGGCCGATGGTCCCCGGGTCCGAGGCCTGTGTTCCAGTCCCCGGGTTCCCCTGATTCAAAACCCTGTTCCTGTCCGTGTTTTTCCGACTTTTCCCGGACCCAGTCGGGGGTTTCCCGTCTGTGTTTCCCCCACTCTTGAGTCAACCCCCGGGGGTTCCTGTGCAGTCTAACTCTGTTTCAGCCATGCTTTTGATTTCCCCTTACCTGTCTGGTTTTCCTTTTTGGCTTGCCTTTTTGCCATCCCCCTTTTGCAGTTTTTCCTTCCGAGGTATCGGCGTATCGGGGGAGGGGCCCCGGCCTTGCCTGCTCACCTTTTGGGCGTCATCTGCCATCCGACTGCAGCTCCACCGGAAAAATTTGGACTCATCTGAGAAATCCCCGGCTTGCCTGCTCACCTGGGACCCCTCATTGCCCCCCCACCCCCAGCCCCCCTGGAGGCCCCCCCCATATCAGGTTGTAAATACCTGCCTGCTAGAGGGGTGCCTGGTCACTTACTGTGACAACCTGCCTTTTTTAGAGACTTTCCCCGGGCACTTGCGTGACAAACCTGCCTGGGGCCGAGACTGCCCCGGGGGACTTGCCGTGCCCCAAACCGCCCCGGGGCCAAAAGGGGGCCGGGCACTTGTGTGACAACCCCCCTGTCCCCCCAGACTAAAACCCCGGTTTTCCTTTCCGGCACCTGCCGGGCCCGAGACGGCCCCGGGGATTGTCGGAAACCTTCCTGTCCCCCAGACTGCTGGTCACTTGGGGCCTGACAAAAAGGGGCCTTTTTGGTCATTGCCGGGGCAAACCCCCCTTTCCCCCGGGATTTCCCCGGGGAACCCCCCTGCCCTGGTCCCTTTTCCCTGACAACCCCCCTGCCGGTCACCCGCCGTGACAACCTGCCGCCTGGTCACTTGCCGTGACAACCGGGGCCGCCCCCCGGTCACTAGCCGTGACAACCCCCCTGGCCCCCAGACTGCCCCCTTTGGCATTGCCGGAAAAAACCGCCGGGGCCCGCCCCGGTTCCCCCTTGGTCTACCCCGTGGGTTTTCGTCTGTCCGGGGGGGTGTCTGATGTTCTCCCCCTTTTGCCTGTGTACGCCTGAGGCCCCAGAGGGGGGGCCCCCCCTTTTTATGCCCGGCCAGAAAAACCCCCGGGTTCATCAACCCCTTATGACCCCCCTGGCGGGGGTTCGTTTTCCGGGGGGCCGGTTTCTGAAGTTCTCCTGCTGAGCCTGTGTTCCCCCGAGGCCTGAGAAAAGAGGCCATACTGTATGCCCGTTTTCCCGTGATCCCCGGGCTTTTTAACCCGTGATGACCCCGCCCCCCGTTGAAAACTGTCTGAGGTCGGGTCTGATGTTCTCCTGCTGAGCCTGTGTACGCCCCCAAGGGGTTTAAAAGGGGGGGGGCCCCCAAGTATGCCCCTTTTTCCGAAAACCTGGACTTTTTCCCCCACCCCCGGTGTCCTCCAGGAAAACCTTTTTTGATCCTGAGTTGGGGGACCCTTCTCTGATGTGCGGGTCGGGGAGCCCCCGGCTTAGGGGTTCGGGGTTTTGGGGCTTTGTTTTTTTTTGTAAATTTATGTTTTTTTTTCCCCCAAGTTTTTCGGTGTTTTTTAGTCCCCCCAGGTCGCCCCCCCTTGGGGCCCCATGCTCAGCTGCCCCGGGGTTCCCCCGGTTTTGTTTTTCCCTTTCCCCCCGGTCCGGGGGGGCCCCCGGGGGTTTTCCCCCGTGGTCCAGGGGGGCCCCCATTCTTTACCTCTGGGACCCATGCCCCCGTCGTCGGGGGCTGGCGGCGTGGGAGCTTTGGGTTGTGGGAAAACTATCCCCTGCCCCCACGCCCCCCAGCGTGGGGAAGGGGCCACCCCTTCTTGGGGAAAAATTTGGGGGTTTGCTATTTTTATCACATATTTTGTTATTTAGCTTAGGGACAATTTCAGGGTGGGAAAAGAGTGGTAGAAAAAAAGACTCAAGGTGGTTGAGTGTTCACAGTCTTTTTTCTAAAAAAATACAGTACAGACCAAAATTTTGGGGCACCCCCTTTCTTTTAACGATTTTTCCCCTTTTTTTCATAAATAGGGAAAAAAATTTAGAATCCACTAAGGGGATAAAAACTATAATTAAACATGTGGAATTATACATTACACTTTAAAAAAAGTGTGAAACAACTGAAAAAGTCTTTATTTAGGTTTTCAAAGTACCCCCCTTTTTTTTTTGATTATGTTTTCCCCGCAAAAAAGGAAAAGGATGGATTCTACCCCCTGGTTCCCCCGTGAAGCTGGAGGAGGGGTGTGATGATGTGGGGGGTGTTTGTGGTGGCATGTTGGGGATTTATTCAAAATTAAGGGCATATAACCAGCATGGTCCACAGCATTTGCGCAGCTGCTTTCCACCGGGTTTGGTTTAGTTGGCCCCATATTTTTTTTAACGGGAAAAATGACCCAAACACACCTCCAGAGGGAAAAAGGGTATTTGCCCAAAGAAGAGATGATGGGGGTGCCCCCCCAAATGCCTGGACCCACAGCCCCCAGACCTAACCCAATGAAGGTTTGGGGTGAGCTGGATGCTCCCCTTCCAATTTGAATAACCCCAACGTGTCACAGCAAAGACCCCACACCATCACCCCACCCCCCCCATGTTACAGTGGGCCCGGCATATAGAGTCCATTTTTCAATTTTCTGCGTAAAAAGCGTAATCAAAGCAAAAGGTGGCTACTTTGAAGAACCTAGATTTTAAAATTTTTGTTTTTTCAAATTTTTGTAACGTGTAATGTATAATTCCCTGTGTTAATTCATAGTTTTTTTGCCTCGTGTGATTCTCAATTTTCGTGGTTTTCAGTCCAAAGCTGTTTGAGAGTGACAGGACAGCAAAACGGTAAGGGGACCTTTTTCCGTCGGTCCCCCCCCTACAGCGCTGTGATTGGTCAGTCAAGTGCTGAAAAAAAACAGCGCGATCAGGCAGAAGAGGCTGAAAAATTTAGCCTCTTTGCCCAAACGTGCCGGAGTTCAGCCGGCAGTGGCCCCGGGTTCCTGCACTGAAAACCCCCGGGGCGGCGTCCTGCCCCCCTGGCTGTAACCCCCGATCTGCAATCAGGTGATCGCAGCGCTCAGCGGGAGAGGCGGGGGGGGCTTTGCCTCAGATCGGCACCCTGCAATGTATTTGCGGGGCCCACTCTGCCTTTTTAACCGGGGGGTGTCATACAACCCCGGGTATCTAGCTACGGAAAGCCCCCGTGACTGGAGCTTGCATTTTATTGTACCTGCAATTAAAAGTAAAAAAGTAAAAGTCCATAAAGGGAAAAGGTAAAAAAAAGCATTTTTTTTTAAAAATTGTAAAAAAAAAAATTAAAAAAAAAATTTAAAAAAAATTCCCAAAAATACAATTTTTATGTAAAAAAAAACAAAAAAACAAAAAAGCACATGTTGGTTCGCGAGTCCGAAAAATATTATAAAAGCGTAATCATAGTTATCCCTTCGTGAAAGCCATAAAAAAAACACACAAAAAAGTAGTAAATTTACTTTTCCAAGGGTTTCATCAACCGTTGGGAAAAGTGCAATAACACGCGATCAAAAAGGGTATAAAAAAATTGGCACCCTGAAAACGTCTTTGTCCCCAAAAAAAAAGCGCTATCAGCATCATCAGAAAAAAAAATTAAAAAGTTAAGCTCGCGGAACAAACTGATACAAAAAATAATTATTTTTTTTAAAAATGTTTTATTGTGAAAAAAAAACACCAAAACATAAAAAAATTATAAATGAGGTATCGCTGTAATCGTGTGACCCGAAGAATAAAGCTGCTTTATCAATTTTACCCTTGCGCAACAGAAAAAAAAAAACCAATTCCTGAATTGCTGGTTTTTAAAATATTCTTGTTTCCCCACAAAAATCGGAATAGGAAGTGATCAAAAAACGTTATGTGCCCGAATTGGTACGAAAAAAACGTCAGCTATCCCCAAAAAATAAGCCGCAGATAACTCTGGGGCCCCAAAATTGGAAGAATTTTTAGCTTCAAAAATACGGCGATGCAAAAATTTCTTCAAAAACTTCTTCCCAAAAAAAGGTCTTTTGTGTGTGACTGAAGCTAAACATTAAAAAGGTGTAATTGGTATCGCGTAATCACCACCCAAAAAAAAAGTGCCAATCACTAATACGCACGGGAACGGGTAATAAATAAAACCTTCTTCACCTTTGGTGGATTTGTTCATTCTCCCTCCCAAAGACGCAGAGTAAGGGGGATCACAGGGTTTCCCCCCCTTTATGGGGGTATCAGGTACAAGACAAATTGACACAACTTTTGGGGTCATTTTCCTGTACCATTTAAAAAATAAAAATTTGGGGACAGTGAGATTATTTTTGGGGAAAAAAAAATATGATTTTTTTATTTTCATGGCTCTCTTTATAAAACTTCTGTGAAGCCCTTGGGGGTTCAAAGTGCCACCACCATTAGATAATTCCTTGGGGGGGGTCTAGTTTGCAAAAATGGGGTACTTGTGGGGGATTTCTACTTTTAGGCACATCAGGGGTCTCCAAACAGGGACATGACACCCTAGACCATTCCATCAAAGTCTGCCTTCGAAAACGGTGTCCTTCCCTTTGGCTCTGCATGCGTCACAATAGTGGTTTACCCCCACATGTGGGGTATCGCGTACTCAGGACAAATGACAAAAATCTTTTGGGGCATTTCTACTGTTACTCTTAAAAAAAATAAAAATTTCAAAAATATATTTTTTAAAAAAATGATTTTTTAATTTTACGCTCTACAGTCATGGCCAAAAGTTTTGAGAATGAACAAATTTATTTTCAATGATCTGCGCCCCCCTGGTTTTTATGTGTGTTTGACAGATAATCCACCCCAGAATCCGATCGCATTTTTTTTTCTTCACCAAAACTAAAGGTGCAGCCCAGGGGCTGGACTTTCGAAAATTACTCCAGATACATGGCGTGGAATGAGTCGGTACTGCTCTTTTGGGAGGTGGGGCCCAGTGGGGATTGTATGTTTTTATCTCCCGCGCATTACTATAATCCATAGGATTTTGCTAAAGGCTTGATGGAAGTCTCGAGCAAGCTTTAGTCCTTCTTCGATTGTTTAGAGGGGGTGGTTCCCCTCCTCTGTATGTCAGCCACCAGGGGGCTTCTGAAGCTACACTGTTCTTTTACTTGAGTCGCTTGTTGGGCTTTTATTTTAGTTGAACTCATACACCCTGGTAGGAAAGATGGATTTTAGCTACTGGATAGTCCCTTTTTTAGTTCCACGCGTGTCACCTAGGTTTAAACAGACAAATTGTTACCCTTTTCCTGCAGATACCGAAACAAGACTCCTTGCAGTCGAGCATAGGATGCTCTGCCATGGGAGGGATTCTATAGGGCCTGATGTTTTGTATTGGTCTCTGGTCGAGCACAACACCACGCTTAGTTTCAGGGGGTTGCAAAATGAAGGGACGACATCACAGTCGGGCAGGCAGATCTCACCTCGAGATTATGAACTGTTGCTGTGTGACAAAAACTTTGTTGTTTTCATCCAAAAGGGGGATAATTTTTTTTTCTGTATGCAATTGTCATTCTAAGTTTAATGTACATAGTGGGTGGTGACAATAGGCAGAACTACATAGGCCCAGAGGGAGTGACCAGAGGAATATTGGAGCCCGATGAACTGGAGCGACAGCAGAGGCAGCGGGCCTGTGGTCTGGATCCAACAGTTTTTTCAGGAACCACCCCAATTCACGAATCCTGGCAGCAGCCTTACCACGGGGTTCTTGTGGGTTGCAGACGGAGAGCCAGGATCTAGTAATGCTGAACGACGGGGGCCTAGTCTGGTCTTTTGAGATGGGGCTACTAACATCCCCAAGGGGATTGTAACGTTCTTTGGGTTCCCCTTCCTTGTAAGAGCAGACTATATGTCAAGGCCTCCGGCAACTACCGGAAGCCAGGCACTTACAGCCCGGCACCTGGAAATCAGGTCCAGGAAAAATGAAGGCGTTTCTCCAGGTTCCAAGGAGAAGAGGAAGCGGCACCTAAAGACAATTACTGTATTCCCCTGTTATAATTTTTCCCGGCTTTTGTACTTTGTTAAATCCTTTGTGAGGTGGATTACAGCAAGTATATTTTAAAAAAATTTGAATGAGGCCTGCCAGTTCTTGACCCTCAAGGGTTATGGATGACAGTCATTTTAATTTTTCCTGGCTTTGTAATTTGTGCAAAGCTTTTATGAGGTAGGGTACGCAACTACATTTTAAAAATATTAAATGGGCCTGCAGTTTTTGCTTTTCAGGGTTTAGGAGGGCCCTTTATAATTTTTTTCCTTGCTTTGTACTTTGTACAAAGCCTTTATGAGTGTAGGGCGTGTATCAACTACACTTTTAAAATTTTTATGTTAAATAAAGTTTTCTGGATTCAGTTTCATTCTACAGGTTAAACATGGTTATTGTTAATTATGGTGGAATTTAACACTACAAAAAAGCTTGAAAAATTATTTATGGATTTTAATTAATCTTTATAGGGTTACGTGCTTGATGTAAATTTTTTGGGGTATATATTTTCAAAAAAATCTGAAAATTTAGGTTCGTTTCATTTATTACTATTGGTTCTGGGGACTTGCGTGGGTATACCCTTCCAAAAAAATTGAAACCTTTTTTTGGATTCAATTCGATCCTAATATTATGTCGTGGGGGCATTTCGCTGGTTATATCCCACAAAAAAGCATTGACACGTGTTGGTTGATTCCCATCCATACGTTTTTCATTTTTTCTGTTCATTCCCCGGGTTATATAAAAACTTAAAAAAGGTTTAGGAATACCAAAAAATGAAATGGTTTTGAATATTTTTGGCATATTAAAAAATTTTAAAAAAACCTTTCAAATTTTTATGGTTCAATGATTATCCATACACTGAAAAAACCGGTCACACTGTAAACACAGTGTCCCCCTGTGATGTCTTCTGGGACCCAACATCCCCCAAAGGGGGGTATCTAAAGGGGAGAGGGCCCCCGGCTCTGACTTTTGTGCACTTTTAATGTCCTAAACGTCCCTCTCCCGGAGGCCTTGGGAGAGATATTTGTGTATATACCCAGAGACAAACCGGAATAACAAAAAGCCACTTACATAAAAAAACACTCACCAAGTGTAGAAGGAAAAAAGGGGAAGAATAGGGGTGCCCCAAAACAAAAAGGGGGGGATTTTTGGAAAAAAACAAAACAAAAATCTCCGCAGCAGTTCAAACTCCAAATTCGCCCCCCCAAATTAGCAAACTAGGATGCAAAAAAATTTTCCAGGAAGGTGAGAAGATTGGCCATGGGGGATAGGGAGAGAAAAAGAGCAGGTTGGAGCGCTGGATATGGAGCTGCATGTCTCTAATCGCATAAAAGGTTGTTAACCTCTTC
>JARQOD010002989.1:57683-70181 GCA_033576555.1 Oophaga sylvatica
TGCAGCAACACTCATTGGCTGAGCTGCCCAGGATTCAAATCCCCAGCCCCCGGCTGAGCCAATGAGGGTGCTGGAAGGGATTTAATCCCCTGCCAATGCCCTCCTGTCATTGGCTGAGATGTGCCGCACCGCTCATTGTTCAGTCAGGGCAGCTCAGCCAATGAGTGGGTGCCCCACGGCTTTGACGGCGTGGGATTTCAAATCCCCCGCCAAAGCCACGTGGCACACCGCACATTGTCTGAGCCGCCCGCCGGCTGAGCCAATGAACGGTGTGGGATTCAAATCCCCCGCATCGCCGGCTGAGCCAATGAGCGTTCCTGCATGGGATTCAAATCCCCACCAAGATGCTGCGCGGCTTTTGCGAGGGATTCAAATCTCCGCCCACAGCCGCGCGGCCCGCTCATTGTCTGAGCCACCCACCGGCTCAGCCAATGAGTGGAGCGGGATTCTAATCCCCCAGTCCACCTGCTGAGCCAATGAGCAGTGCCGCCTGACATTCAAATCCCTGCCAAAGTCACGTGGCACCGCTCATTGGCTGAGTGCCCCTTGCTGCATGTCGGGAGGAGGAAGTGGTGAGCGTGACTGTGTGCGTGTATGTGCGGGATCTGCAGGGCTGTGTGGGGGTCTGCGAGCCTGTGTGTGTATATATGTGTATGCAGGCATCATCCGATGGACTACAAGTCCCAATCCCGCTAAGCCTGTTACACTGACAGTGAAACATTATGTTATGATTTGTAGCTGAGGAGAACAAGCAAAAACGGCAATACACCAGAGAGGTTGGAATCTACTGGATTGCATACCCTGACTAACCACCACAACTAAAGGCAGCCGTGGAGCGTTCCTACGTTGGTCCTAACGCCTCGTCACAGCCTGAGGGGTTAACTACACCTAAAGATAGAAAGAGGAAACTATCTGCCCGGAGTAGATCCCCAAAGAACATAGGAAGCCCCCCAAACATGTAATGGCGGTTAACAAGAGGAAATACAGACACAAAAAGAAAATAGTATGAGAAAAAACGTTGGGGCCCAATCTTACAAGACAGAAAAGGATAGAAGGACACTTACTGCAATCCAAAAAACCCTAAAAATACCAACTCTACATTGCAAAAACACCTGAGATCACACGACCACCTAAATTAGTTCCTGGTGTAAAAAAAATAAGCCGCAGCCACAGAAAAAACTGGAAAAGGCAAATGAACAAATAACATGGCTCAGATAAACTGAGAGGAGCACAAGCCCCCGGAGGGATCTGGCTGATCTCCACAGAAGTTCGGGGAACAATGCAAAAAGCAAGCACAAAAATAAAAACAGAAAATATCTTATCTGAGAGCAGGAGAAGAGCAAGACTCAGCAAGCTTCCAAGTGCACCAGGAACCACAGTTGAGGCAAGAACAATTGAATCACCGGCAACCATGATGGAGGGAACCTCCCTTATAAAGACCATCTGTAACTCCTGATTGCCAATCTTCATTGAATGGTTCAGTACTGTTTGTAACCACCAGAGGGAGCTTCTGCTCAGAATTCATTTCTAAACCATTCAAAAACACATTAGCCAATGATGGACAGTAGTATCCCTTCATCCGTCTAATGTGTTTGCAAATGCAAAAAAAAACATACATACATACAGATAACATACAACATATAACATACAGAACATACATTACATGTAATATACAGAACATACATATAACATACAATGCATAACTTAGAGAACATACTTACTAATCACCTAATTCCCCGAAGCCATCGATCTCCTGTAATAAAAATAAAAATGAAAAACACCCTATAAAATACCTTTCCGCCATAGTCCAGTGATTAACGAGTCTCCCATGATGATCTCCTGTAGAACACTGACATTGGGTGATGTCAGTGGTCTAAAAACCGCCACCGTGATACACTGACAGCAGAGGTAATCCTCTGCAGTGTATTATCTCTCCGCCGCTGCAGGGAGAATGATGTCATTTCCGTTTTCTCTCACTGGCAATCTGGGGTGAAAAATTATCACGTAGCATTGCTATAAATGAAAGAAGAACTCAGGTAACCTCAGTGATGCACTGCAGAGCCATTGTCTCATGTCAGTGCATCACTGGGAGGCCCTAAAGACCATGACATCACCTATTCACTGTTCTATAGGGAGATCGTTGTGGGACATTCGTTATTAAAGAGTGCTTCAGACAGGAGTATATGGTTTTTTTTTTTACTTTTTATTAGAGAAGACTGAGGATCTGGGCGTGCAATAAAAATATGAAAGCCGTGTTGGGGTTTTATTTCAATAAAATACTTTATTCTTATGTGTGTTTTTTTAGCTCTTTATTAATAGAAGACTAATAATGGATAGGCGTCTTATTGACACTTCTCCATTATTAACCAGGCTTATTGTCACCTTAAAATAGCAAGGGACATTAAAACCCCTTTTACCCCATATCCCACCACTACATGGGAGTGGGAAGAGAGGGGCTAAGTGCCGAATTGGTGCATCGTACAGATACGCCAATTCTGGGGCAGCTGGGTGCTGGTATTTTTAGCAAGGGGGTGTGCCAATATCCATGGCCCCTTCCTAGGCTATAAATATCAGCCTCAGCTGTCTGTGTAGCCTTTCGGCTACAAATTATTGGGGACGTCATGTCTTTTATTTGGGGGGCCCCATATTTTAAAGCCATTAAAGGGTACTGCGGGCTGATATTCATAGCCTAGGAAGCTCCATGGGTATTAACCCCTTCCCAGCCTAGAAATATTTGCCCGAGCGTCTACTTTCCCCCTCTACGAAGAAAATTGCGCAGAATCCCACATTTTTTTTCACAATTTTCATTAAATTATTGCTATTGCGTAAGATTTTGTGTATGGGGTCATTACCTATTTTGTACCATTCTGTCTATCTATTATCTATGTAATATCTATCTAATATCTATCTGTTATCATCTATTATCTATCTATTTTCTATCTATCTATCTATCTATTATCTATCTATCTGTGTGTGTAATGGAGCATGGGTTGGACAAATGTAAAAGAGGAGGTTGGACAAGAAATGACATCACAAACCTTTTTTTTGTTAAATAACATATCTTTATTTAGCTTACAAAAACGCATACAAATCCGCATTAAAAAAGCATGAATAACGCATCAAAAAAGCACCTGCATTTTCTGCCAAGAGGTCTTGTTTTTGTGCAGAAAATTCAGCAGTCAAATCTGCACATACCCTAAAATCCCCCGCCAAAAGCCGCATGGCACCGCTCATTGGCTGAGTCACCCTTGGCTGCGTGGCTTTGGCGTGGGATTCAAATCCTGCACCGCACCGTTTATTTGGATCAGCCGGCGGGCGTGAGATTTGAATTCTGCCCGCTCATTGGCTGAGCCGCCAATAAGTGGTGCCGAGCGGCTTTGGTGGGGATTTGAATCCCGCGCCGCTCTTTGGGCTCAGCCGCCAGCACCCAATGGTGCTGTTTTTTAATTCCCCTCCAAGGCTGGCAACCAATCAGCTGCTAGCGGTATTGGCGCCAGATTTGAATACCGCTAGCAGCTGATGTGATTGGTCGCCCACCGCCGGGTTGCCGATCTATCAGCTGTTAGCGATATTGCCGATCTCCCGGCGTGTTTAGCCCCACTAAGGACACACAGATGTTTATTTCACCGCACTCCTGATGCAATAGCATCGGGCCTATTTCTAGTGTTTTATAATATGTGAAATAATTGTTGTATGACATGTAGTATCTAAATTGTTGTAAGGTACCTGGATAATTTGTATGCTTTAAATAGCATTCACTTTGCACTATTGTACTGCTTGAAAAAGGTCCATATCCTTGGGACCGAAACGTCGCCAGATGGGCAAATAAAACTGCACTTTAAGTGAAGTTACCATGGTATGCTGCTTCATCTTTGCAGGACTTGTGAGGATTTGTGAGTTTGGTATATACCTGGAAGGCTTGCACCCGATGATTGTTTTTTGTGCGCTTTTTCACTTTATTTGCACATATACATATATATAACTTTAATTTTTGTATCTTCTTTTGCCTCTCATGCCACTTTTCTAAAATTAAGTGATACGTAGTGGGAATGGTTTGGCCTTACTCAATGCAAAAATTTATTATAATTTATCCAATAAAATAGACATATATTGTAGCTGAAATCTATTCATCTTATAATTAGTATAAATTGTCATTTGTAGTACATGGGCAGCCTAAAATGCAGCAAATTTATTTATGCTTATACCGCTTAATAAATTTGGTGCACCTTACTCCAGAGGGCTATAGGTTCAAGATTATCAACAAAAACTTCTCAGTCTTAAATGTCTAGATTTATAAAAGTAAGTTTTTTTTAATAAATCTGACACATTGTTACACGACTGATCTAATTTGAACCACCAATTATTGATTTATTTGCACAAAAAATTCATCAGAATTTTCTAACAATTTTGACAGCAAAGTGTCACTTGTTAGGTTAAGCTTCTTTTATGATATGCAATACACCACACTTGCCTGGCAAGGGTCAAAATATGGTGCCAATGATGGAACACAGGTTTTTTGGCACACAATATGCCAGAATTCTGGAAGTGTATGTAAAGATTTCTAATTTTAATAGAAATTGCAAAAAAATATTTAGCTGCAGAAGTGAGTCACGTTGAGGGCAAACAGGCTTACCACTCGGGGGTAAAGCTCCGGGAGGTTACCTTAAATCTTGACAAGCTCTAGAAGGGAGTGTTGAGTTCCTGCAGCTCCACAACTTACTGGAAAAACCGGTATTGAATTGTCGGAGACTTACCTCAGCTTCCTGCCCAGTGAATTAATGACTCAGCTACACGCATTATGATGATGCAATACACCACCTTAGTTATTTAGAAAGTACTCAGCCAGAAGAGGAACGAAGGAAGTGATGGCCTGAAGGATCGTGTGAGGAGTGAGTGATTTTTTTTTAAGAACAGTGATAAGCACGATGGGATTTAAACAGGAATAACTGGCTTTGTAATACATGTGAGGTTGGGGAGAATGCTATAAGAGACTTATAATGAATTGAGGAGTTGCTGAAGATGGAATACTGGCTTATAATGAATTGGGGGTGGGAAAGGAGGCTATCAGGGACTTATAATTAATTGAGGAAGGAGAGGAGACTTACAGGGACGGATAATGAATTGAAGGATGGAAGAGGATGGTAAGAAGGACTTTTTAAAGAATAAGGTGGAGGACATAACAAATTGGAAGTGGGAGAGGACACAATACAGGGACATGTTATAAAGAGTGAATGTCTATTCAGGGACTAATGCATTTGGGAACAGAGAATACATAAATAGAATGAGAGCCACATTAAATTATTAATTTATACTTATTGGGGCGGAATCATAATTAATGAGAGCAAAGTGCCAGCTTATCAACTTATATTTTGAAGCGTGTGACTAGGTGTATATTATATGGTATTGTACAATTTGTGTTCAGGGTGGCATTGTGAGGAATTTTTATTCAGAAAGTAATCATTATACTCAGTATAATGAACTTGTTATTTTTCAGGTGTAAATGAGTCATCCTGAAAGACGTCAACATGAAGGTCTGACCACATGAAGAAAAACAGAATAGAGAACCCTCTGATCAATGAGACCTCTCCAATACGTCACTGGATGTAAATATAATTCATTATCAATACTGTATGATTTTCAGATAGATAATTGGAGTAATGCTATTGTTTGGAAAACATCCTACCTTGGCTAATTCATGCATGGATGAAATATTTGTTTGCTGCCAGACTTATTTATCTACAGCACATGGACATATGCTTATTGATATACCGTCAACATTACGGATCTGAGAATAAGATTTATGTGACTCAGATCATGTCCAATTTTTTGGATCAGAATAGGATAAACCACGGATCTGTGTGCTTCTGAGAAAAATCAAGCAAAATATGACACTTCACACAGATGTGTAAATATAGCCTTATTATGTATAGCGTCATCCTTCGTAAATAGTTTCTCACATAGTATATATAGCGCTGTCCTTTAGTATATGATAGTCTCTTGTTATGTATAGTACCATCCTTTATATATAAATTAATAAATTACTCTCTTTTGATGTATAACATCATCCATAATTACATAGGTTTATCTATTAATATGTATAGCACCATCCTTATTATATAGAATGCTTTCTAAATATGTATGGCTATGTTATTTACTTAGCATCCTCTGTCCTTAAGTATGATGCATCCTATTGTTGCATAGTATTAACTTGTTATGTGTAGCACCATCCCTTACATAGCGTAATCTCGTTACTTTAGTTGCTCATATGCCTTCTCTTTATTACATAGAGTCCAATATGATTAATAAAAATATGACAGCTGATGGAGTATTTGACCTCCTCCATTAAAAAAAAGATTTCCCATATTCCAAACCAAATTACACAGTGCTTTACAGAGATGGCACATTGGAAGAACATACAAACTCCTTGCAAATAGTGCCTTTGTGGTATTTGAACCCAGGACCCTGTTGCAATGCAAGAGTGCTAACCACTGACTACCATGTCACTATGTTACGGGACAGTGCTATACATAACAAGAAAGTAGCTATGTAATAAAGGTTAGCAGTATACATAACAAGAGAGGGTGCTATGTAATAAGGTATGGTGATGTATATAACAAGAAGGAATGCTACATAAATGGATGGCAAAGTATATAACAAGAGAGGATGCTGCATAATAAAGAATAGCACTGCAAATAACAAGAGAGGATTCTATGTAATAAGGAATAACACTGAAATAACAAGATTGGATGCTATGTAATAAGAGATAATGCTCTACATAAAGAGAACACTGTGTTAATATGTCAAGAACACCGCACTGCACTTGCTCACTGAGCCAGTACCGCGTTCCTGAGTAAACAACTGTGCCTAAAGATACCTGTGGAGCGGTGCAGCAGCTGTGAAGAGCGTGCTTCAACAAACAGGACCTGAAGCATGTGACTGCCAAGGGCGGAGCCTGCCACAGGTCTCTCAGGGAAGCAGGAACAGATAGAGAATGCTTCAGGCAAACAAGACCTGAAGCACCTGACTGCTGGGGCTGGCGTTAGCTCCAGAGAGCTAGGAGGTGAAGGAAAACTCCTAAAGGTAACTAACGGGACAAAGTATCCAAGGGCATAGACAGAACGGAAAGTCAAGACTTAGCCAAGGGTCATACACAGAGAGGGCAGCACAGTACAAGAGAAGCGCAGAGAATAGTCAGGACTAGCCAAGGGTCATACACAGACAGGGCAGCAAAGTACAACAGGGGCAAGCAAAACTCGTAACAGGGACAAATCCAAATCACAATCAGACAGACGAAACACGCACAGGCACAAAGCACTGGCACAGGCACAACAGGTCAGACTCACTCACCAAGGTCAGAATATAAATGACAAAGATTAGCCTCACAGTGAGGCTATAAAAAGCCCCCAAATCCAGAAGAGGCCAACCAGTTAACCCTGCAACTACCTGACCCGAGTAACCCATAAACCATGACAAATACAGTTAAAACCAGAAGTTTACATACAGTATATATATATCTATAATATAACGCTAGGAGCGTCACTCTGTCTGAAGCCTTTATAGACTGGCCCCTCTGGCTCCAGATAGAGTGAGGCATCAAGAGCGGTGAGTACTCTGTATGGCGCCGGAATCTCGGTATGCTTACTGGATGCATACCGGATTTCCGGCGCCATAAATACTTAACCTGACCGGGAGGAGCATTGCCGCGGCGCTTCTCTTCTCCCGGGGCAGCAGACCAGAGTGTGAGTCGGATCGCGCATGCCCAATAGCGCTATCCGTGCCATTTTGCTGAAGACAACATTACAGTGTGTCCTCAGCATATGACGCAGGACAGCGCGTGTGGGCATGCGCGTACTCCGGCCCGGCCTCCTCCCTCGGCGTCCAGAGAACGGAACAGCGCTGGGCACCAGGGAGAAAGCGAGTATAAATGTATTTTTTTGGGTACTGTGCATTTAATAGTGGTGAGGGGCCATGCACATCAGGTTGGGGGGTGAGGGGACCATGCACATCAGTGTGGGGGGTGAGGGGACCATGCACATCAGACTGGGTGAGGGGACCATTCCAAACAGGGTTGGGGGTGGGGACCATCACTCAGGGGTTTGGGGGGGGAGGGGACCATGCACACAGGGTGGGGGTGAGGGGCCATGCACATCAGGGTTGGGGGTGAGGGGACCAGCACATCAGGATTGGGGTGAGGGGACCATCACATCAATTGGGGGGTGGCGGACCATGCACATCAGGGTGGGGGGTGAGGGGACCACGCACACAGGGTTGGGGGGTGAGGGAACAGCACATCAGGATTGGGGGGGGGAACACACACAGGATTGGGGGGTGAGGGGGCCATGCACATCAGGTTGGGGTGAGGGGACCTCACTCAGGATAGGGGGGTGAGGGACCAAGCACATCAGGGTTGGGGGGGGTAGGGACCATGCACATCAGGATAGAGTGGTGAGGGTACCATCACAACAGGTTGGGGGGTGGAGGGGCCTGCCACAGGAAGGGGGGTGAGGGGACCATGCACATCAGGGTTTGGGGGGGGAGAGGACCATGCACTTCAGGGTTGGTGGGAGGGGACCAGCACACAGGGTTGGGGGTGAGGGGACCATGCACATCAGGTTGGGGGGGGAGGGGACCCCGCACATCAATTGGGGGTGGGGGACCATGCCATCAGGGTTGGGGGGTGAGGGGACCGTGCACACAGGATAGGGGGTGGGGGCCAGCACAACAGGATTGGGGGGGTGAGGGGACCGCACTCAGGGTTGGAGGTGAGGGGACCATGCACATCAGGTTGGGGGGTGAGGGTACCATGCACTCAGGGTTGGGGGGGGGAGGGGACCATGCCATCAGGGGTTTGGGGGGGTGAGGGGACCATGCACAACAGGATTGGGGGTGTGAGGGACCATGCACATCGGGGGGGTGAGGGGACCGTGCACACAGGATAGGGGGGGGAGGGGACCAGCACATCAGGTAGGGGGTGAGGGGGCCACCCAGGGTTGGGGGGTGAGGGACCATGCACATCAGGGGGGGGGTGAGGGGACCAGCACATCAGGATTGGGGTAATGGACCATGCTACCAAATTGGGGTGGGGGGGGACCAACATATCAGGAAAAGGGGGGGGGGACCATCACACAGAAGGGGGGGGGGACCAGCACATCAGGGTGGGGGGTGAGGGGGCCTGCACATCAGGTTGGGGGGGGTGAGGGGACCGCACATCAGGATTGGGGGGTAATGGACCAGCATACCAAGAATGGGGGGTGAGGGGACCATGCAATCAGAAGGGGGGTGAGGGACCATCATACCGGATTGGGGGTGAGGGACCATGCAATTCAAGATTGGGGGGGGAGGGACCATGCATTCAGGATTGGGGGGTGAGGGGACCATGCTATCAGGATTGGAGTGTGAGGGACCAGCACTCAGGATAAGGGGGAGGGGGGCCAGCACACAGGGGGGGGTGTGGGGGACCATGCCATCAGGATTGGAGTGTGAGGGACCTGCACATCAGGGTAGGGGGGAGAAGGGGGCCCGCACATCGGGTTGGGGGGGGAGGGGACCATGCACAACAGGTAAGGGGGTGAGGGGGCCATGCACATCAGGATTGGGGGTGGAGGGGACCATGCACATCAGGTTGGGGGTAATGGGACCATGCATACCAAGATTGGGGGTGAGGGACCGCAATCAGGAATGGGGGGTGAGGGACCATCATACCAGGTTGGGGGGTGAGGGGACCATGCATATCAAGATGGGGGGGGGGACCAAGCATACGGATTGGGGGGTGAGGGGACCGTGCCCCAGGATAGGGGGTGAGGGGACAGTGCACATCAGAAGGGGGTAGGGGCCATGCACATCAGGTTGGGGTGGAGGGGACCATGCAAAACGGGTTTTGGAGGGTGAGGGACCATCACATCAGGATAGGGGGGAGGGGGGCCAGCACATCAGGGTGGGGGGGAGGGGACCATGCACAACAGGATGGGGTGGGGGACCATGCACATCAGGATTGGGGTTGAGGGGACCATGCCCACAGGATTGGGGTAAGGACCAGCAACCAAGTTTGGGGGGGGAGGGGACCAGCTATCGGAATGGGGGTGAGGGGACCATGCAAACCAATTGGGGGGGGAGGGCCCCATGCATATCAAATTGGGGGGGAGGGGAACCATCATATCAGGTTTGGGGGGTGAGGGGACCATCATTCAGGATTGGGGGGTGGGGGGACCATGCTACAGGATTAATAACCTGGCGCCATTTCTCGCCTGGCTGCGGCACTTCATGTCCCAAACTACCAACCCTTATCCTTGGAAACTTCAACAACCCCATTAACAGCCCACTTCCACACCTGCATCCAGCTTCTATCACTAACCACTCCTAGGCCTCTCACACTTTCAACCTCAGAGACACACAAGGTGTGGAACACCCTTGACCTCGCTTTGTCCCCCTGTTCAATCCCCCACCAAAATAACTCACCGCTTCCACTGTCTGACCACAACATTCTCTCCTTCACGCTCACAAATCCTCCACCACCCCACGCACTCCTACCTACCACCTTCAAAATCTACAAGGCCATTAACCCTCAACCTTTCAGATTCCCTACCTCATCGCTTTCCCCAATCCCTCTTTTTTCCTTTCCTGATCGGCGTTCATCCTACAATGAACACTCTTAAAGCACCCTTGACCAAGTACGCCGCTCACCCTCAGAACTTCCAAACACACAGTAAAACAGCCCTGGCTCACTTTGCAAACCAACTTCTTCAGCGATGCTCTAGGGTGCGAACGCCTTTGAGAAAAACCCCACACCAAAACTTCATCCACTTTAAATTCATGTAAGAAAATTATAATGCTGCCCTTCAAAACCCCGCAAACAGACCCACTTCCCACCCGATCTCCTCACTACCAACAAACCCCCAAAAAAACTTTTTGACACTTTTCACTCCCCCTCAGGCCAAAAGCCAAGCCCCTATCACAGCATTTGTGCACACCTGGCCTCCCTTTTAAAAAAAATAGAACTATCCGCAGGAAATCTGCTCTCAACCACCAAGGCGTGACTTTTTCCCCTCCCACTCTGCTGTTCCCCTTGCTCACCTTTCCACTTTGATCCATCACAGAAGAAGAAGTCCCCCAGACTCCTCTCTTCCTCATCCGACACATGCACTCCGACCCCATTCCCTCCCCATCTCCTCCAGTCTCTCTCTCCATTCACAAAACCCCCTAACTAAAATTTTTTAATCTCTCCCCACCCTCTGGATTTTCCCATCCGCCTTCAAACACCCTCATTACCCCTACAAAGAAACCCCTCTCGACCCTTCCTGCACAAACAACTACAGACCCCGGGCTCCAATCTCCCCTACATCTCTAAACTTTTGACGCCTAGTCTACCCCGCCTTACCCGTTACCTCTCCAACACTCCCTCCTAGACCCTTCACACTCCGGCTTCCCGCCCCCTACATTCGACCGAAACTGCACTCATCAAATTACCAATGACCTTCTTAAGCAAAACGTAACGTGACCATCTTTGCCATTCTTCCGACCTTTTCGCACTTTCCCACACGGTGACCACCGTCTCCTACTGTCTAGGCTCCAATTACTAGGTATTAAGGACACTGTTTCTCCTCCCTGGTTCTATCTTCTCACCGCTCCTTCAGTGTTTCTTTTTCTGGCTCCCGTCCTTCCTTCCTCTCACTGTCGGGTGGGACCCCAGGGCTCAGTCCTTTGGCCCCCCTTTTCTTCTCTCCTACACACCCCAATTGGACAGACCACACAATTTTGGGTTTCATACCACTTTAGGGTGATGACACCAACAACACTCATCCCCCGACCTTACCCCCGCTGTACTACAAACGCCACCGTATGCTGTCCGCAGTCTCCAACATCAGTCCGCTCTCACTGAAACTCAACCTCTCCAAAACGAACTTCTTCTCTCCCGCCGTCTACTAACCTCCCTAAAATTTGACATACCCTCTTCCGTGGGCGGCACCAAATAACAACCCCCCCCGCAGCAGGCCGCTGTCTGGGGTTTATTTTACACCAATCTCTCCTTCACCTCCCATATACAATCTCTTGCCCCTCTTGCCGCCTACACCTAAAGAAAAATCTCTAAACCGCCCTTTTCTCACCAGGAAACAACAAAAACCCTCACTGTAGCATTGACCCTCCCGCCTGGACTACGCAACGCTCATTTTCTTGCCTCCCCCTTACTTTACTATCCCCTCTCCATCCATCCCTTTAAGCAGCACCGGGGAATCCACTGGCTAATCGTACTCGGGCGTTCCCTCTTTGCCAGTCCTTACCGGCGCCCATTCATTATAGGACCCAAATTTAAAGTACTTTTTCTCACCCCAAAGCCTCCCAAAATGCGCACCCCCCCCACACTCCACCCCATTTTTATTATCGGGGCCCAAACCACTGCTGCGCTCGCAAATACTTTTGACTAACCCCTGCACTAATCCACCTCCCACCCCACCCAAACTTCTCCCGCGCGCCCAATCCCCTGGGGAAAGCTCTACCCCCAAA
>JARQOD010002990.1:0-70174 GCA_033576555.1 Oophaga sylvatica
CTGTCACACAGAATTTCAGTCACCCCCCAAATTTTTTTGGGCTTTACAAAAATTTTGGGGATTTTGGGGGGGCCTTCCCCCAAATTGGTTTAAAAATTTTAACCCCTTTTTAACAAATTCAATTTCAGATTGGAATTTTTTAAATTTTAAGGGTGGAAAAAAAATATGGTTAAAAATGTGGGGAATTTTTAAAAATTTTTTTTACAAACCCCTCCACTTTTTTTGGAGGTCAAAGAAAATTTAAAAATAAACAAACCCAAAAAAAAAAAATTTTTTTTTTCCAATATTTTTTTTTGGGGAATCCCCTTTTGGGGCAATTTCCCGCCTTAAGTTGGAACCCCCCGGGGGTCAAACCAAAAAGCTGGGGGTTTTTCCCCCTTTAAGCTTTTTTAGGCCCCTTTTTTGCCGCCCTTCAGGTTTGCTTGTTTTGGGGGGTTTTCCCCTTTTAAAAACCCCTTTGAGCAGGGAATGCCCTGCCAATTGGGTTAAGATCTGGTGATTTTCTTGGCCATTTAAAAATGTTCCCTTTTTTGACTCATGAACTCCCCCGGGGCTTTGGGGTGTATGTTGGGGTCATTACCTTGTTTTTCTGAAGCGCCGTCCAAAAAAATCAAAAATTTTTGCATTTGGCTGAAAGGGCTGAAAGTTTTCCCCCGGGGGCCTTTTTTAAAATTTTTTTTGGGATCTTTTTGCTTTTGGGCACAAAAACACAAGGGCCCCCCGGGCCCTTAAAGCCCTCATGCCCCCCCATCACGTTTCCCCCCCCCCTGTTTTTTCAGAGGTTTTGGTTGCCTTGGGTATGTTCCGTTCCCCCTTTTTCCAAAAATTTTTGTTCCCTCATTCTGGTACAGGTTCATCTTTTTCTAAACTTCCCCCGAAAAATTTTCCCCCAAATGAGCTGGGGTCTGGGGGTGTTTTTTTTTCAATTTTTTAACTCTGGCCGTCTATTTTTGGAATTGATGAAAGGTTTTTTTTCTAATTTTGAAACCCCCTTTTTATTTACTTTCAGGATCCCTTTTTTACGTTGGGCTTAGAGGGCAGATAACCTACTTCACTGAGAGTGTTTTGGGCTTCATTGTTTTTTGTACGGGTTTTTTTTTCACCAAGAAAAATTTGGGGGGACTCCACCACGTTGTCTTCCGTGGCCCCCGGTTTTTTGATTGAAAGTTCACCAGGCTTTTTTTCTTTTCCCGGGGGTACCAATTTTTGATTTTGCATTTCTATTTGAGAATTTTTTGGGGGGGGTTTTTTCTGTTTTGCAGTTAAAAAATTTGGGTTGTTTCCCCTGCAGGAGGCTCCCCCGACCGCATGTTTCCCCTTTTTAGCAAAACCCCTTTCCCAAAGCAAACACCCCCACCTCAAAAACAACTCCCCGGGCCCCTTTTTCTGTTAAATTGAGGGAAAGAAAAAAAACAAAGGATTGCCCAACCCCCCCATGAAATAGCCCCTTTAGTCATTTGGGGGAATTACTTTTTTTCCCCCTTTTAAAAAAAAGGTTTGGGACATTTTAAGGAGCGAAACTCCTAAAACCCCTTTTCCAAATTTTTTAAAGTGGGGAAACCCCCAAAAGAAAGCTGAAGTTTTTGGGCTTAATGCTCTGAATTGTTTTTTTTTAAAAATTTTTGTGGATGTCAGAACCCCAAAAATTTTTTAAATGTTGGGCTCTGTCCAAAAATTTTTGGGCCTAACTGTTTTTTCATCAACCCCCAACCACCTACGTAAATTTCTTTTGTCACCAGGGGAAAAATCACTAAGAAATAAACGCTTTCACAGTAATACACTGCTATCACCAGGGGAAAAAAACATACTTTTTTAGCTTCCCAGGGGCTGTGGGCTACAATTAAAAAAAGCTGTCACCCCAGGGACTACATAATACACCGTCACCGGGTCTGTCGTACAGTAATTACTGCTGCCCAGGAACTGTCACTACAAAAAACCTGCTGCACCAGGAATGTACTACAGTAAAAAGGCGGTCACCAGGGGTTTACTACAATAATACACTGCTTTTCACGGAAAAACACACAATAAAATTTTTGCGTCACCAAAGGCTTTTACTACATAATACATGTGAAACCCGCAGTGTCCTACAGTAATACCTGCGTCACCCCCACTGTCACTACAGTAATTTTCTGCTGTCTCCAGGGCACTCACTTTAGTTTTAAAAATGCGTCACCCCCAGCGTCACTACGAAAATAATGTCCATGACGGGCAAAACGTAAACTACGTCCCGGAGCTGTCACAAAATAATTTTCCTGCAGACACCCCGGGGTTGGGTACGTAATAACTGCTGTCTCCCCCGGGGGGTCACCAGTAATTTTCTGCTGTTTATATGAGCTGTCATTTCAGAAACTATGTCAAACCCGGGGCTGTCAACAGTAATAACGCTATCCCAGGGGCCTTTCACAGTAAAAAATTTCTGTCACCGGACTGTCACTGCAGTAATATACTGCTGTCCCGGGGCGCCACTCAATAATATAATGCTGTTTAAGAACAAAACACATAAAAACTGCTTTCCAGGGGCTGGGCATACGGGAAAAAAAGCGTCTCCAGGAAACGGGGACACAGTAGTACATGCTCTAAAACCCCCAGCGGGCCCCAAAAAAATACCCCTGCTGTTACCAGGGCGTCACTACAAAATATACTGCTGTCTCCCCGGGGGGCACTACGTTAAAGCGCTATCCCAGGAGCGGGCACTACAAGGGAATCAAATGCTGTCACCGGAAAAGTCACTTTCTAATCACTGCTGTCACCAGGATGTCATCAAAAAAAAAAGCTGTCCCCCGGTGTGATAAACTGCACACGGCCCCCCAACCCCCGGTAACCCCCCGGGGATCACGGCTTGTATCCCTCCTTTCCGAAAAAGTGACAAAAAAAACCAAACACACACGGGTGTGCCGTCCGCCCCCAAAAAAAGCGGGTTTTAAAAAATTACCCCCCTTCCACTTAGGAATTGCACCCCTTTTGGGGCCAAACCCTTTTCCCTCGGGGCAGTTTGGGGGGTGCACTAGGTAATTTTCGCCAAAAGGGGAAAATTTGGGTGGGGGCTCGCCCTTTTTTGGGGGGCCCCCCGTGGGGATTTTAAAATTTCCCGGGCCCCCGCCAGGCATACCAAATAAAACCCCTCCGTCACTGCCAACCCCCCCCAATGGGGTTTAAAATTTTTTCAACCCCTTCTTTTGGGGTGCCACCATACCCATTTTTTCTTAATGAAAAAATTTTTCAAGAGGGCCCCCGAAAAACCAAAAAAAGTTTCGGGAAATTTCAGGCCCCTGCAAATTCGTTTATAAAAGGGGGGTTTTAAAAATTTTTTGGGTTTTTTCCTTAATAGCAGGCGTGTTTATGTTTAAAAAAAAAGGAAAAAAGCTGAGGCAAATCGGTTTTGTACAAAAAAAGTTTAAAAAAAAAAAAAGGGATTAAAAAAAAAACTTACAGGGGAGTTACAAGGGATGGGGAAGACGGGCCCCGGGGGGGGGGGCCCCACGTCATATTTTTATTTGGGAATTTTTTAGCCAAGTCCACAGCAAAAAAGACCGGGGGGGGTTAAATGAAAAAAATTTTTCCGGGGGGGCCCTCACAAAAGGGGGGGTTTTTTCTGGCCCCTCCGGGGGAAAAGTTAGGTTTGGCTCTGAAAATTTTTTAAGGGGAAAAAACCCCGGGGGAAATCTTTCAGGGAAAAAGGAGACCTATCAAAGATCTTTCTTTTTTAAAGACCCGGGTTTAAATGGCCCCAAAATTTGGGGGGGATGTTTTATGGGGGTCCGAGAAACCCTTTTTCCCCGGGGCTTGGGGGTTACGGGTTCACCATACCCGGGAAAAAGCCCGATGGACACAGGGGTTTTAAAACGTAATTTCGTGTTTCTAACGAAACTCCCCCCCTGTTATAACCAAAAAGAAAATCCTCAAATGGGTGCTTGGGGGGGCAAGCACATGGGAGACAATGCAGACTCCCGCGGTGGGAGGGGGGAAAATCCCGCGCTGGCGCTAGATTACACTACCTGTTGCAGGGGGGGGAAGGAAAAAACAAACATTTACGGTGGGTAATGTTAGTGTCATCACACCCCCCCCCCTTTTTGGGGGCCCGGAGGCATGACTGGGGGTAAAACCGCCATGCCACCCAGCGGGTTCGCCAGCGTGAAAACCCAAGCTTTCCCCCTATCGGTTTTCGGGGGTTTTTTAGGGGGAAAATATAAATGCTGTAGGGAAAAGGCCCCCGCGTTTAAAAAATTTCCTTTGGGGTTCCCGGGCAAGGGTGCAGCCCCTAAGGGGGGTTGTGGTCGGGACCCCTTGAAGGTGCCCCCCAAACGGTGGGCTGCAAACGTTGCCTTCCCCCGACCAGGCCGGCCCCCCTTCTCGGGGGGGTAGGGCCCCTTTTCCCCGGGGAGAAGTTTTTGGTCAGGTAAAACGGGGGGGGTCCGGGTTTTCCCCGAATCACCCGGGAGTACGCCCGAGGAAAATTTTCGGGGCAGCTGTACCGGGAATTTGGGGATGCGTCGGGCTTTAAAACCCCGGGGAGCGCCGGGGGTGTTTTCAAAGCCGGAAAGCCCCCTCCCCCAAACTGTCCAGCTATTTTTTGGGGGGTAGACCCCCCCCTTTTGGGGGGGGGTCCCTAAAGGGGTTTTTTTAAAAGGGGCTATAGTTCGGTACGAAACGCCTTAGTACCCTGCAGTCCCGGGAAAAAACTTTTTCCCCCCTTTTTGGTCCTGGGGGGGGCCCCCGGACACATCGGTCCATTTCTGGGCTCGGGGCTCAGGGAAAACCCCCGCCTACCCCGTGCCCCCGGTATGGACCTCCCCAGCCCATCTGGCATTTTCCCCCGGGTTTGATGGTCAGCCTCCGGGGGAATTTCGCTCGGCCCCTCCTGGAAAAGGGGAAAAGGTTTTTCCCCCCATGGAAAAAGAGCGGCAATGTCTCCGGTACCCACAGCGACCCCCAGTCCCTGAAACAGGGGGGGTTTCCCCCCCTGAAAAGTGGCAGGGGCATTCTTTTGCCGAAAGGCATGCCCCCGGGGGCAGACGTTAAAAGGGGGGGATAAAGGCGGATTTCTTTCCCGCCCAGGGCTCGGGGGAAACGCCCTTTTCCCCCGGGTTTTAAACCCCGGGTGGATTTTATTTGGGGGATTCCCACCCCTGAAACCCCCGTGCTTTTCTTGGGTGGCATCAAGGATTTATGGGTTGAGCCCCCTGTGGGGCCCCCCGAAAGGGTGGTTCCCTCCTTTTTTGGCACGGGAAAATACGGTGAGGCCCCGCCTTTTTGGCGGTCGGGTCACCCCCAGCTGGGAAATCTCTTTGGGTCTCCTGGAGCAATTTTTCTGCTGCCCCTTTTTCCCCAGAAACCCCCAAAAGGGCGCCCCCAAAAAGGGGGGGGTTCCCCCGGGCCACCCCCGGGGCTGTCAAACCCTTTGGGGGTTCGGGTTTGGGTTTGTGAACACGGGGCCCAAAAAGGGCCCCCGGTTTGGGGGGCAACGCAACCGCTGGGGGGCGGGGTTTTTTGGGGATTTTTCCCCCGTCCCATGGACCCAATTTCCTTGGGTTTTGGGGGCCCCATTTCCCGGGGGGATCCCCCCCCGTCCCCCGGGGTTGAAACCGGTTTGGCCGGCTTTTTTTTCGTGATGGGCCTTATCATGTTTACCCGAAAAAGGCCCCTTTTTCCTACCCCCCGGGGGTTTAAACGGGCCAGTAGGTCGGGTTTAGCCATTGGGCACACAGGGGCCCTTTTCCCCCCCGCCGGGAAAAATTTTCCTTTGGTACGGGACCAGCACCCCAAAAAACCCCTTTTACCCCCGGGAGGGGCCCCCCCCCGGGGGTTTTGGGTACCAGTGTTCGGTCCCTGACCGGTCATTGTCATGCACCCCAAAAAGGCAAGGGCGATCTTTTGCGGAGGGGCATTTTTAATTTTCCCCTGGACAAATTTTGTGGGGGGGGGGCTCTTTTTCCCCCCCATTCTCTTATCAACCCAAGGGGGCCTCGGAATCCCCCTGCCTACAGGGCTCCCAAAAGGGGGGGGGAAAACCCCTTTGGGCCCCCCCGGGGCTTCTTGTTTGGCAAACAAAAGGTGTGGGAAAGGGCCGCTCCCTTTGCGCCCTGGGTCTCAACCGCAAAGCGGAGCATCTGTTTTTTGGGTTTCCCTTAAAGCGACAAAACCTTGGTCTTTTGGGATCCACTTTGTACCCAAAAAAGGCAAACCGCAAATTTTTCTGCAGAGAGCTTCATTAGGCGGAATTTAAAATTGGGGGCCCCCCATCGGTTTAAACATCTCCCTGGGAAAAACCTCCCCCCGGGAAAAGGGTCCCAGTGCACCGCCACCTTACTGCCCTTTTTTGAGGGGCAGGGGCAAGCCCCCGGGGACCGGGTAGCGTTTGTCTCCCCCAGAAGGATTTTGTTTTTCCGAGCGTGGGGACGGGCCACACCCCCAATGCCCCCCCGCGACCTCGGAAAGGCTCCTTATCACTGGGAAGGGGTCGGGGGCCTTAAAGCGGCCCCAACCCTTTCCCCCCTTTGGGCGGTGTATTTGGGGCGGCAGTAGTTAGCACTCTGTTCCCCCCCCCTTTGGGGCCCAAAAGAAGTGTTTTGGGGGGCCTGCCTTGTTTTGCTGAACCCCCTTTTCCCTTTTGGGGGAATCTCATGGGGAACCTTTAACAACTCACCCCGGGAAAGGGGGGGACGACCAACGTTTTTTCCCCCAAAACCCCCCCCTTTTGGGAAAAAACCGGGACTGTCTCCCGGTACAAAACCCTTTTTTCCCCCCCCCAGAAAACCCCTTTTCCTTTTTGTCACGGAGGTGGGGTCCGGGGGGTTTTTTTCCCAAATTCCCAGGCCGTTTTGATGCGGCGGCCGGGAAATCTGGGGAGGCAGCCAGAAAAACGTTTGGGTTCCTTCCCCCCTGGGGCCTTTGGGGCCGGCTCGGGGGCCAATCCCTGACATTTAGGTTTTTTCCCCTAATCAATTTTCGGGGCCGCCATTCGGGTGGGGTAGGCGTTCAGCCCCGGGTTTTTAGGCCTGTACAAGACGGCCCCCACCGGACGGGGGCCAATTTTTCCAAACCCCCCCCCCCCACACCCCCACCAAAAAACAGAGGCTTGGGGCCCCGGGGCCTTGGCGGGGGTTTTCGCCTCTCCGGACAGGGGCCTGATTGTCCTCCTTTTTCAAAAAAAAACACTGGGGGGGTTAAGAGGCCGGGTGGCAAAGGGGAATCCTCCAAAAGGGCGACTGGAGGGGGGCGGGGGTTTTTGCAGGTTACCCCCCCCCCGCGGGGGGGGACGGGGCCCCCCTTGGGGGGGTTTTTTGGCCCCCTAGTTCGGGATCCTGCTTTTAAAACGCGTCCTCCGGTTTTGGGCCAGGGGGAAGTCGGCCAGCTGGGCACAGATCAGGGGTCTTTGGGGCACAGGGCTTACCCCCAAAGGTGTCAACTGACACCCCGGGGTCCCCCGGCAAAGTGGGTTCCCCATCCTTGCACCACATCCTATAACTGGTGTGGGCCCACTTGGAGGTTCTGGAACTTCTTTCTTTAAACCCCGGGTTAGCTTTTTTGGGTCAGGGGCCCGCTTGATGGCCTCATAGTCTCATTTGATCTGACGTGAGGGAAGCAAAGCCTCCGAGTTTGCCCTTTTCCCGGGGGGGCAAGACCTGGCCCTTGGGTTTTCAGGCACTGGTAGTTGCAGACTTTCCAAAAAGGCCCCCGAAAAGTGCCAAGCTCCCTTTTCCCAGGAAAAATGCTGGCCGGGGTTCGGCTCTGGGCTGCTGGGTGTACCGTTGGGGGGTGGGGGCATTGCCCCCTTTTCTGGGAGCCAGTTCATGGGTCTCTGGCTTTCCCCTCGCCTTTAGCCTCCGTGGGTTCGCCGGGATCTACCCCGCGTTTGGCCCCGCTGGGGGCCCTCTTGATTCGGATCAGCTTCAGGGGTTCCCCTTTTTTTTTCAGCGAGAGCCCGCCAGGGCTGCCCCCAAGTAAGGGCCCCCCTCGGGTAAGCATCAGGGGTTGGGGCCCTCTCCTGCGGCCCCCTTGGTTGGGGGGCCCTGCCCCGCCAGCCCGTGCCGCCCCTCCTTTGGGCCCGGCCCTTGGCTTTTTGGGTTGGTTCTGTGGCAAGGGGGGTACTTGCAGATTCCCCCGGGGGGTTCCTTCTCTGCGTCCCCCAAGCCCTTTTAGCCTGTTTTTCCCAAAAAAAAATAGGATAGAAAAAAAGAGAAAGGGGGGGTAACCCAAAAACACACAATTTTCCCCGGGCAAAAAAACTGAGTCTGTTCCCAAAAAATTTGTTCAGGGGCCCAAAAACCCTGCAATTTTTTAGTGAATGGGAAAAATGTTTTAAACCCGATCATAATGCTTATAATCCCCCGCTCTGCCCCCACATTGGGGAAAAGGGCCCGGGCCCCAAAAGGTAGCCCCGGGGGACACGGCTTTTTGATCCCTCCGTGCCGCAAATTTCGAAAAAAGCGCCACACACACGGCGCTGCCGGGCCACCCCAAAAACGCAGGGATTTAATTATCCCCTTCCCTTTGGAACTTGCAGCCTCGGCCCCCTTACCCCATTTGTCAGGGAAATGCCGAAAAAATAGTCCCCAGACGGTCACTTGGATTGTGCTGGCTTTTGGGGCACGCTGCAGGGGAATTAAATTACCCGGCCGCAGCCAGGAAACATTAAAAAACCGCTCCGCATGCACCCCAAACCAATGGGTTAAATTTTTTCCCCCCCTTTCCTTAGCTGCCACCCACGTTTTATTTAAATGAAAATTTATCAAGGGCCGACAACCCAAAAAAGTGCGTTACTTGGGCCGTGAAATTCGTTTAAAACGGGAGAACCAAACAAAAAATTTTATGTTTATTCCTTAAAAAAAAGCAGGCTTTTATTTTAACAAAAAGAAAAAAACGAGACAATACTATGTACAATTTTGGGCAGAAAATAAAGGGTAAAAATAAAAAAAAATCCATGATAGTTCATGGGCATGGGCAAGACAGGCCGGGGGGAGCCAACCATAGTTCATTTCAATCTCTTAGTCAATATCACGCTTGGAAGCCCCGGGGGGCAAAAATGCAAGATTTAAACCCCGGGGTCTGACCCCAAAAGGGATGTTTTTCGGCCACCCCCCGGGGTAATAGGTTTGAACTTGGAATCAAAGGCCATAACTCAGGGGAAAACTCTACAAATAAGGCAAAACAAAATCTTACTTTTTAAAAACGGTTAAATGAGCCCAAATTGGTAAATGCTCCGGGGATCCGAGAATTCCTTTTCGGTTCTGTTGGAGTTTCGGGTTCACCTACCACGGGAAAAAATGCTGCCGCTTTTAAAAAGGATTTCGGTTTTTGAAACCTTCCCCGGTTTCACCAAAAAAAGAATTCTCCCAAAAGGCTGCTTAGGAAAAAGCAAATGCGCGATTTTTAGCAAAAAATCCTGAGGGAGGTGTTGTGAGAAAGTGAAGGGGGGGGGGAACTTTGCTCGGGGCTGTCAGCAGCAAACGAGAGACTGAGTTTAGAACACACAAAAAAGGGCCATTTCTCACACAGGAAAATTTCCAAAATTTTAAACCTGCTGTCACCAGGACTGTCAAACGTAATACACTTTTTCGGTTTTCACTAAGTAATTTTTCTGCACTATGAGCGTCACTACGTAAACTCTGTACCAGGACTGCACTAAGTAAAAACTGCTGTCCCCGTCTGCCTACAGAAAAACGCTTCACCAAGCTGTACTTTTTAAACAAGCTTTTTCCCGGGGGTGTCCTTCATAACATGCTTTCCCCGGATTCACTACAATAATACATTTCTGGACCCGGGCTGATACGAATACATTTCTGCCCCGCATTGTCAATCAGTAATACAATGCGTCACCCCGATCGTCACTAAAATTTTAAATTCACAGAGCGTCCCGTAAAAATTGTCATCAGGGGTGCACTACAAATTTTTGCTATCACCCCAGCCCTCACTTAAATAAAACTGTGTCAAAAGGGGGTGTCACTAAATAATGTTGGCACCCGGGGCTGCACTACAGAAACACTGCTGCACCAGCAAAAGTCAAAACAGTAATACACTGCTGTCACCAGGAGCTGTGACTACAGTAATACACTGCTGTCACCAGGAGCTGTCACTACAATAATACACTGCTGTCACCAGTAGCTGTTACTACAGTAATACACTGCTGTAAGCAGGATCTGTCACTACAGTAATGTACTGCTGTCACCAGGAGCTGTCACTACAATAATATACTGCTGTCATCAGGAACATCACTACAGTAATATACTGCTGTCACCAGGAGCTGTTACTACAATAATACACTGCTGTCACCAGGAACATTCACTACAATAAAATACTGCTGTCACCATGAGCTGTGACTACAGTAATACACTGCTGTCACCAGCAGCTGTCTCTACAGTAATACACTGCTGTCACCAGGATCTTTCACTACAGTAATTTACTGCTGTCTCCAGGAGCTGTCACTACCGTAATACACTGCTCTCACCAGGAGCTGTCACTACAATAATACACTGCTGTCACTAGAGATGTGACTACAGTAATATACTGCTGTCACCAGAAGCCATCATTACAGTAATACACTGCTGTCAGCAGGAGCTGTCACTACAGTGATTACTGCTGTCACTATGAGTTGTCACTACAGTAAACTACTGTCACCAGGAACTGTCACTACAGTAATATACTGCTATCACCAGGAGCCATCACTACAGTAATATACTGCTGTCACCAGGAGCTGTCACTACAGTAATATACTGCTGTCACTAGGAGCTGCACTACAATAATATACTGCTGTCACCAGGAACAGTCACTACAGTGAAATACTGCTTTCACCAGGAGCTGTCTCTACAGTTAAATACTGCTGTCACCAGGAGCGGTCACTACAGTAAATACTGCTGTCTCCAGGAGCTGTCACTACAGTAATATCTGCTATCACCAGGAGCTGTCACTACAGTAATATGCTGCTATCACCAGGAGCTGTCACTACAGTAATACACTGCTGTCACCAGGACAGTCACTACAGTAATCACTGTTGTCACCATGAGCTGTCAATACAGTAATACACTGCTGTCTCCAGGATTTTTCACTACAATAATTTACTGCTGTCACTATGAGCTGTTACTACAGTAAACTACTGTCACCAGGAGCTGTCACTATAGTAATATACTGCTATCACCAGGAGCCATCACTACAGTAATATTCTGCTGTCACCAGGAAAAGTTACTACAGTAATATACTGCTGTCACCAGGAGCTCTCTACAGTAATACACTGCTGTCAACCAGGATATTTCACTACAGTAATTTACTGCTGTCTCCAGGAGCACTCACTACCGTAATACACTGCTCTCACCAGGAGCTGTCACTACAATAATACACTGCTGTCACTAGGAGTGTACTACAGTAATATACTGCTGTCAACAGGAGCCATCATACAGTATTAACTGCTGTCACAGGAGCTGTCACTACAGTGATTTACTGCTGTCACTAGAGCTGTCACTACAGTAAATACTGTCACCAGGAGCTGTCACTACAGTAATATACTGCTATCACCAGGAGACTTCACTACAGTAAATACTGCTGTCACCAGGAGCTGTCACTACAGTAATTCACTGCTGTCACTAGGAGCTGCCACTACAATAATATACTGCTGTCACCAGGAACAGTCACTACAGTGAAATACTGCTTCACCAGGAGCTGTCTCTACAGTTAAATACTGCTGTCACCAGGAGCGTCACTACAGTAATACACTGCTCTCACCAGGAGCTGTCACTACAGTAATACACTGCTGTTATTAGGATCTTCACTACAGTAATATACTGCTGTCTCCAGGAGCTGTCACTACAGTAATATGACTGCTATCACCAGGAGCTGTCACTACAGTAATACACTGCTGTCACCACGAGCTGTCAATACAGTAATACACTGCTGTCTCCAGGATTTTACACTACGATAATTTACTGCTGTCACTATGAGCTGTCACTACAGTAAACTACTGTCACCAGGAGCTGTCACTATAGTAATATACTGCTATCACCAGGAGCCATCACTACAGTAATATTCTGCTGTCACCACGAAAAGTTACTACAGTAATATACTGCTGTCACCAGGAGCTGTCACTACAGTAATATACTGCTGTCACCAGGAGCTGTCACTTTAGTAATACACTGCTGTCTCCAGGAGCTGTCACTTCAGTAATACACTGCTGTCACCAGGAGCTGTCTCACTACAATAATACATTGCTGTGACCAGGAGCTGTGACTAAAGTAATACATTGTTGTCACCAGCAGTTGTCACTACAGTAGTACACTGCTGTCACCAGGATCTGTCACTACAGTAATTGACTAACGTCACCAGGAGCTGTCACTACAGTAATACACTGCTCTCACCAGAGCTGTCACTACAGTAATACACTGCTTACCTAGGAGCTGTCACTACAGTAATACACTGCTGTCTCTAGGAGCTGTCACTACGTAATATCTGCTGTCACAGGAGCTGTCACTACAGCAATACACTGCTGTCACCAGGAACTGTCACTACAGTAATATAGTGCTGTCAACAGGAACAGTCAATACAGTAATATACAGCTGTCACCAGGAGCTGTCACTACAGTAATATACTGCTGTCACCTGAGTTGTCACTACAGTAATACACTGCTGTCACCAGGAGCTGTCACTACAATAATACAGTGCCGTCACCAGGAGCTGTGACTACAGTAATACACTGCTGTCACCAGGAGCTGTCACTACAGTAATACACTGCTGTCACCAGGATTTGTCACTACAGTAATTTACTGCTGTCACTATGAGCTGTCACTACAGTAAACTACTGTCACCAGGAGCTGTCACTACAGTAATATACTGCTATCACCACTAGCCATCACTACAGTATTATACTGCTGTCAAAAGGAGCTGTCACTACAGCAATACACTGCTATCACCAGCGTGAGGATACTGAAAGCTCCATGTCTTGTGCTGTGCTAGAACTACAGTCTTCATCTTTTTTTTGCTGCTGACAGCCCACAGAGCAAAGTTCCCCCCCCCTCCCTCTCTCACGCTTCTCATCAACCCCCAGCCTGCACACAGGTAGTGTAATCTGAGCTGCCAGTGCTGGAATTTTCCCCCTCACCGCAGGGGGTCTGCATTGTCTGCCCATGTGCTATTCCTCCCCTAGCAGCCATTATGAGAATTCATTCTTTTTGCTTATAACACGGTGGGAAGTTGCGTCAGAAACACGAAAGTCACTGTTTTGAAACATGCGCCGACAGGCATCGTTCCCGTGGTACTGGTGAACCCGTAACTCCAACAGAACCGAGAAATGGAATTCTCGGATGCCCCATGAGCTATTTCACCCAAGTTTGGGCTCATTTGAACCGTCATTTCAAAGTAAGATCATTGATAGGTCTGCCATTATTCTGCTAGAGTTCCCCGCTGAGTTATGGTCCTTATGACTTTCCAGAGCCTCAAACCATACTGCTATCCCTGGGAGGTGGCCAGAAAAACCATCCCCTTTTGTGAGGTCAGCAGCCCACAGGTATAAGTCTTGCAGTTAAGCCCCCCTTGGTCATTCCAAGCTGTGATGACTTGACTAAGAGATCTGCAAATGAACTATGACGTGTGGCTCCTCCCCCGGCCTGTCTTGCCTATGCCTATGTAACTATCATGTGAGTTTTTTCACTTTTAATCCCGTTTATTTTCTGTAACCATATTGTACATAACGGTATTGTCTCAGCTTGTTACCTTTGTGTTAAACTATAAGCACTGCCTGTTTTTTAAGGAATAAACCTATAAAATTATTAGTTTGGTTCTCCTGCTCTATAAACGAATTTGCACGTGCCTGAAGTACTACGCTACTGTTTTGGAGTTGCTATGGACCCTCTTGATAAATTGTTCCTTAAGTAAATCGTAGCTGGTGGCAGCTAAAAGAAGGGGTGTAAAGTGTTGACCTATGGGGGTGGCGTTGGCAGTGACGGAGCGGGTTTTATAAGTGTATTGCCTGGCTGCGGCCCGGAGTAATTATAATTCCCTCACTGCAGCGTGCCCAATAGCCAGCACACATCCAAGTGACCCGTCTGGCGACTAATTATCCTAGGTGCAGTTCCCTGACTGACCTGAGGGTAAGGGGGGCGCCAGAGAGCTGCATGTTCCTAAGTGGAAGTGGCATAATTATAAATCCCTGCAGTTTACTGGGTCGGACGGCAGCAGCCGTCGTGTGTGTGTGCGCGTTTTCGTCACATTTGGGCACGGAGGGATCACAAGCCGTGATACCCCGGGCTACCGTGTGGCGGACCGTGTGCACGTTTCATCACATGTGTGGTGGATAGAGCGTGGGATTCCATCCTCACTAAAAAACTTGCACGGTTCTTCAGGGACCCTGCAACTAAAGTTTTGGAGAACAGACTCAGTGTTTATTAGTCCTGAGACAATTGTGTGTACTTGCGGTTACCCCTCCCTTCTCTTTGTTTTCTATCCTATCTTTTATTTGGCAAACATGGCTACAAGAGGAGCAAGTTGGTACGAAAAGCAGAACAGGGACACTCTTGTGGGAATCTGCGTGTACCACGCCTTGACCACAAGAACCAAACCAAAGCCCGACTGGTCCAGGCCCTGAAGGAACTGGACGAGCATCGGAGCATGGCGGGCGCAGGAGCTGGCCCAAGCCAAGGTGGTGCTGCAGCAGAGGCCCAAACCCTGCATGCTTACACCCAGGGCGGGTTGGACCCTTACCTGCAGGCGGCCCTGGAGGGACTCCCCGCCGGCGACCGGGATGAGCGCCTGAAGCTGATCCAGCAATACCAGCAGGAGGCCCGAGCCGAGCGCCAAGCCCAGCGAGAGGCCGAGCGAGAGGCTGAGAGAGCCGAGCGGGAAGCTCAGAGAGCCCATGAACTGGAGCTGCTCAGACAAGGGGCAATGCCCTCCACAGCCCAGAGCGGTACACCCAGCAGCTCTCAGAGTCCGAAGCCCCGGCCGGAGCACTTTCCCATGCTGGAAAAGGACGGAGACTTGGACACTTTTCTGCAGGCCTTTGAGAAAGTCTGCAGACAGTACCAGCTGCCTGACAACCAATGGGCCAGGTACTTGACCCCCGGGCTAAAGGGCTAAGCTTTGGAGGCGTTTGCTTCCCTCACGTCAGATCAGATGACTAACTATAGGTGGCTCCAGCAGCCCTATCGCCAATACCGATAACCTGAGGTATACGAAAGGAAGTTCCGAAACTCACTGGCCCACATGACAGTTAGCGATGTGGTGCAAGGACTCAGAACCCACTTTGACCAGTGGATCCATGGACTGTCAGTTGACACCTTTGAGGAGCTGAGGGACCTGATGATCAAAGACCAGTTCCTGCATCTGTGCCCAGCTGAGGTCCGACAGTTCATCCTGGACCGAGAACCGGAGGACGCGGTCAGAACAGCACGGACCGCCGACAGCTATGAGGCCAACCGAAACCCGAGGTGCGGAAGCCCGTCACCGCCCGCTGGGTAGGGGGTAAGCCTGCAACCAACCCCAGTGCCCCTGCCAGTCATCCCTCTGGAGGCACTATCCCCTTTGCCAGCGCCAGGCCTACATCAGACCCCCGCCAGTGTTTCTCCTGTAAAAGGACTGGACACATCAGCGCCACCTGTCCGGAGAGGCAGAAGAACCCCCCAGCCAAGGCCTCCGGGCCCAACGCCTCTGTTCTTTTGGTGGATGGTGTGGTGGGGAGGGTTGATGACAACGTGCAGCCTGTCCGCGTGGGGGCCCGTCTTGCTACAGGCTTCAAGGACACCGGGGCTGAACGAACCCTCATCCGACCCGAACTGGCGGCCCCTGAAGAGTTGATTCCGGGGAAAACCTTAACTGTCACCGGGATTGGGGCGTCCACTACCCCTTGCCGATAGCCCGAGTTTTCATTGACTGGGGTGCCGGGAGCGGAGTGAAGGAAGTGGGGGTGTCCGAAAACCTGCCCACTGATGTTTTACTGGGGACTGATCTGGGGAGGATGGTCGCGTACTATGTCCCTGACACCCCTCCCCAATCTGATAATAAGGTTAACGTTAACCATGATGTTGATGTTGATGATGATGGGAAACTGATTGTGTTACCTGCCAATGCTTTGCGAAGTGATTATGCAACTGATAACCTTTCTTTCCCTAGGAATGATGCTGATAGTGATGTATCTGTGCCATCTGAACCTGTTAACCCTTTCTCTGAAGTGGTAGATGTGTCCACAGGTACAGGAGCGTTCAGCCACGTCGCTCTGCGGAGTGAGACGGCTGAGGAACCCCTAGCAGGAGCAAACGACAGTGCTCAAGGAAATGGGGAGGTGCATGGGAACCGTGAGGAAGGTGACGCCATGACACTGACCAGTGCCACCGAGGAAGGTAACTGGCCCATAAGTAGCACTGCTCCTGAAGTGTTGGGGGTGGATGGGGAGGTAGAGCCCATAGCAGCGCAGGCTGATGGGTCTATAGAAATCCCCGGGGAGACTGCATATGTAGCTGCTGTCACCCGCAGTCAGAGTGCCCGGATCGCAGGTAGCGCCCTGCCATCTGGACCCTCCTCCGCTACAGGAGAGACTGAACCAGAGGTGGACCCAGAGCCGGTCCCAGAGGGTCCCAGTGAGGAAGGAACCCTAACGTCACTTCTGGCTGCCTCCAGCCAGGAGTTCCAGGCCGCTCTGCACTCAGATGCGAGCCTGGAGAACTTGAGGCACCTCGCCGAGACGCCCACCTCCGTGACTGATAAGGAGAGGGTGTTCTGGGAACGAGGAAGGCTGTAACGGGAGACAGTACCGGAGATTCCCAAAAGGAGTGGTTGAGGGAAAAACAGCTGGTCGTCCCGCACCAGTTCCGAGGTGAGTTGTTGAGGATTGCCCATGAGATTCCACTCGCTGGACACTTGGGGATCAGCAAAACTAAGGCACGGCTGTCTCAACACTTCTATTGGCCCAAGATGGGGACAGATGTGACTAACTACTGCCGCTCCTGTATCACCTGTCAAAGAGTGGGGAAGGTGGGGCCTGCTCTTAAGGCTCCCCTGATCCCGTTGCCAGTGATAGAGGAGCCTTTCCAGAGGATCGCGGTGGACATTGTGATCCCGCTGGCCGTCCCCAGCCGCTCTGGAAAGCAATACATCCTTACTGTGGTAGACTACGCTACCCGGTACCCGGAGGCAGTAGCTCTGTCCTCAACTAAGGCAGATAAGGTGGCGGATGCACTGGTGACCATCTTTTCACGGGTAGGATTTCCCAGGGAGATGCTTACCGATCGAGGGACCCAATTTATGTCTCGCCTAATGAAGGCTCTCTGCAGCAAAATGCAGGTGACGCGTATGGTATCGAGTGCGTATCACCCACAGACCAATGGTTTGTGTGAACGCTTTAACGGTACCCTCAAACAGATGCTCCGCATGCTGGTTGAGACCCAGGGACGCTGTTGGGAGCGGTACCTCCCACACCTGCTGTTTGCCTACAGAGAAGTCCCGCAGGCCTCGACGGGGTTCTACCCCTTTGAGCTCCTGTATGGCAGGCGAGTCCGAGGACCCCTTGGGTTGATAAGAGAATCCTGGGAAGATGAGCCAAACCCCACGGAAGTGTCCATCGTGGATTATGTCATGCGCTTCCGCGACAAGATGCAGACCTTGACGCAGTTGGTGCATGACAGCATGACGCAGGCTCAGGCTGACCAGAAGCACTGGTACGACCAGAACGCCCGGGAGCGGATCTACCAGGTGGGTCAAAAGGTGTGGGTGCTGGTCCCTGTACCAAAGGATAAGCTTCAGGCAGCCTGGGAAGGCCCGTACGTCGTGCACCAACGGCTCAACCCAGTCACCTACGTGGTCACGCTTGACCACACTCGGGGTAGGCGCAAGGCCTTTCACGTCAACATGATGAAGGCCCATCACGAACGTGAAGCCTGCGTCCTACCGGTCTGCAACCTGCCCGAGGACGGGGAGGAGGATCCCCTCCTGGACATGCTGGCCCAAGCCAAGGCCAATGGGTCCATTGAGGACATGGAGGTAAATGCCTCGCTAACCGCCTCCCAGCGGTTGCAGTTGCTGACCACTCTGGAACCCTTCCAGGCCGAGTTCACTAACCGACCCGGAAGGACCAAGTTGGCAGTCCACGAGGTGGACACCGGGAATCACGCCCCATTACGGCGGACACCTTATCGGATCTCTGAGGAAGTGCAGCAGATTATGCGCCAGGAGATCCAGGAGATGTTGCAGCTGGGGGTGATCCGGCCGTCTAAAAGCACGTGGGCCTCACCTGTAGTTCTCGTGCCAAAAAAGGATCGGACCACCCGGTTTTGCGTGGACTACAGGGGGCTCAACGCCATCACTACCTCTGATGCGCACCCAATGCCACGCATCGAGGATCTGCTGGAGCGGTTGGCGAATGCCAAGTACATATCCATCATGGATTTAAGCCGGGGATACTGGCAGATTCCCCTGAGCCCTGCGGCGCAGGAGAAATCGCCTTTACCACCCCTTTTGGACTGTACGAGTCCACGGTCATGCCTTTCGGCATGAAGAATGCCCCTGCCACTTTTCAGCGGATGGTCAACCACCTGCTTCAGGGACTGGAGGAGTACGCTGTGGCGTACCTCGACGATATTGCCGTCTTCAGTTCCACCTGGGAGGAACACCTTCAGCATCTCCAGGAGGTGCTCAAGCGTATTCGCCAGGCAGGTCTGACCATCAAGCCGGGAAAATGCCAGATGGGCATGAGGGAGGTCCACTACCTGGGGCACCGGGTAGGCGGGGGTTCCATGAGGCCAGAGCCCGAGAAAGTGGACGCGATCGTGTCCTGGCCCACCCCCAGGACCAAAAAGCAGGTGAAGTCCTTCCTGGGCACTGCAGGGTACTATAGGCGTTTCGTACCCAACTATAGCGCCATTGCAAAACCCTTGACGGACCTCACCAAGGGCGATCTACCCCAAACAGTCAGCTGGACAGATGGCTGTGAGGCGGCATTCCGAGCTTTGAAAACAGCCCTGTGCAGCTCTCCTGTGCTGAAAGCCGTCGACAGCAGTCGGCCATTCCTGGTACAGACTGACGCCAGCGAATTTGGCCTCGGTGCTGTACTCAGCCAGGTGGATTCGGGGAACCAGGAGCACCCCGTGTTGTACCTGAGCAGGAAACTTCTGCCGAGGGAAGTGGCATACTCCACCATCGAGAAGGAGTGCCTGGCCATGGTCTGGGCACTGCAACGTTTGCAGCCCTACCTGTACGGGCGCACCTTCAAGGTGGTCACCGACCACAACCCTCTGAGCTGGCTGCACACAGTGTCCGGAACCAATGGTAGGTTGCTACGCTGGAGCCTTGCCCTACAGCAGTATGATTTTGCCTTACAACACAAGAAAGGCAGCGATCATGGGAATGCTGATGGGTTGTCACGACGTGGCGAACCCGCTGAGGTGCGCATGTCAGATTACCGGCAGGTCATGCCTCCTTAGCACCCTCTAAGGGGGGAGGTGTGAGGATACAGGAAACTCCATGTCTTTTGCTGTGCTAGAACTACAGTCTTCATCTTTTTTTTACTGCTGACAGCCCACAGAGCAAAGTCCCCCCTCCCTCTCTCACGCTGCTCATCAACCCCAGCCTGCACACAAGTAGTGTAATCTGGGAACCAGTGCTGGAATTTTCCCGCCTCACCGCAGGGGGTCTGCATTGTCTGCTATGTGCTATTCCTCCCCTAGCAGCCATTATGAGGATTCATTCTTTTGGCTTATAACACGGTGGGAAGTTGCGTCAGAAACACGAAAGTCACTGTTTTGAAACATGCGCCGACAGGCATCGTTCCTGTGGTACTGGTGAACCCGTAACTCCAACAGAACCCGAGAAATGGAATTCTCGGATGCCCCATGAGCTATTTCACCCAAGTTTGGGCTCATTTGAACCGTCATTTCAAAGTAAGATCATTGATAGGTCTGCCATTATTCTGCTAGAGTTCCCCGCTGAGTTATGGTCCTTATGACTTTCCAGAGCCTCAAACCATACTGCTATCCCTGGGAGGTGGCCAGAAAAACCATCCCCTTTTGTGAGGTCAGCAGCCCACAGGTATAAGTCTTGCAGTTAAGCCCCCCTTGGTCATTCCAAGCTGTGATGACTTGACTAAGAGATCTGCAAATGAACTATGACGTGTGGCTCCTCCCCCGGCCTGTCTTGCCTATGCCTATGTAACTATCATGTGAGGTTTTTTTTTACTTTTAATCCCGTTTATTTTCTGTAACCATATTGTACATAACGGTATTGTCTCAGCTTGTTACCTTTTTGTTAAACTATAAGCACTGCCTGTTTTTTAAGGAATAAACCTATAAAATTATTAGTTTGGTTCTCCTGCTCTATAAACGAATTTGCACGTGCCTGAAGTACTACGCTACTGTTTTGAGTTGCTACGGACCCTCTTGATAAATTGTTCCTTAAGTAAATCGTAGCTGGTGGCAGCTAAAAGAAGGGGTGTAAAGTGTTGACCTATGGGGGTGGCGTTGGCAGTGACGGAGCGGGTTTTATAAGTGTATTGCCTGGCTGCGGCCCGGAGTAATTATAATTCCCTCACTGCAGCGTGCCCAATAGCCAGCACACATCCAAGTGACCCGTCTGGCGACTAATTATCCTAGGTGCAGTTCCCTGACTGACCTGAGGGTAAGGGGGGCGCCAGAGAGCTGCATGTTCCTAAGTGGAAGTGGGATAATTATAAATCCCTGCAGTTTACTGGGTCGGACGGCAGCAGCCGTCATGTGTGTGCGCGTTTTCGTCACATTTGCGGCACGGAGGGATCACAAGCCGTGATACCCCGGGCTACCGTGTGGCGGACCGTGTGCACGTTTCATCACACCCCCAGCCAAGGCCTCCGGGCCCAATGCCTCTGTTCTTTTGGTGGGTGGTGTGTGGGGAGGGTTGATGACAACGTGCAGCCCGTCCGTGTGGGGGCCCGTCTTGCTACAGGCCTCAAGGACACCGGGGCTGAACGAACCCTCATCCGACCCGAACTGGCGGCCCCTGAAGAGTTGATTCCGGGGAAAACCCTAACTGTCACCGGGATTGGGGGCGTCCACTACCCCTTGCCGATAGCCCGAGTTTTCATTGACTGGGGTGCCGGGAGTGGGGGTGTCCGAAAACCTGCCCACTGATGTTTTACTGGGGACTGATCTGGGGAGGATGGTCGCGTACTATGTCCCTGACACCCCTCCCCAATCTGATAATAAGGTTAACGTTAACCATGATGTTGATGTTGATGATGATGGGAAACTGATTGTGTTACCTGCCAATGCTTTGCGAAGTGATTATGCAACTGATAACCTTTCTTTCCCTAGGAATGATGCTGATAGTGATGTATCTGTGCCATCTGAACCTGTTAACCCTTTCTCTGAAGTGGTAGATGTGTTCACAGGTACAGGAGCGTTCAGCCACGTCGCTCTGCGGAGTGAGACGGCTGAGGAACCCTTAGCAGGAGCAAACGACAGTGCTCAAGGAAATGGGGAGTGCATGGGAACCGTGAGGAAGGTGACGCCATGACACTGACCAGTGCCACCGAGGAAGGTAACTGGCCCATAAGTAGCACTGCTCCTGAAGTGTTGGGGGTGGATGGGGAGTAGAGCCCATAGCAGCGCAGGCTGATGGGTCTATAGAAATCCCCGGGGAGACTGCATATGTAGCTGCTGTCACCCGCAGTCAGAGTGCCCGGAACGCAGGTAGCGCCCTGCCATCTGGACCCTCCTCCGCTACAGGAGAGACTGAACCAGAGGTGGACCCAGAGCTGGTCCCAGAGGGTCCCAGTGGGGAAGGAACCCTAACGTCACTTCTGGCTGCCTCCAGCCAGGAGTTCCAGGCCGCTCTGCACTCAGATGCGAGCCTGGAGAACTTGAGGCACTTCGCCGAGACGCCCACCTCCGTGACTGATAAGGAGAGGGTGTTCTGGGAACGAGGAAGGTTGTACCGGGAGACAGTACCCGGAGATTCCCAAAAGGAGTGGTTGAGGGAAAAACAGCTGGTCGTCCCGCACCAGTTCCGAGGTGAGTTGTTGAGAATTGCCCATGAGATTCCACTCGCTGGACACTTGGGGATCAGCAAAACTAAGGCACGGCTGTCTCAACACTTCTATTGGCCCAAGATGGGGACAGATGTGACTAACTACTGCCGCTCCTGTATCACCTGTCAAAGAGTGGGGAAGGCGGGGCCTGCTCTTAAGGCTCCCCTGATCCCGTTGCCAGTGATAGAGGAGCCTTTCCAGAGGATCGCGGTGGACATTGTGGGCCCGCTGGCCGTCCCCAGCCGCTCTGGAAAGCAATACATCCTTACTGTGGTAGACTACGCTACCCGGTACCCGAGGCAGTAGCTCTGTCCTCAACTAAGGCATAAGGTGGCGGATGCATTGGTGACCATCTTTTCATGGGTAGGATTTCCCAGGAAGATGCTTACTGACCGAGGGACCCAATTCATGTCTCGCCTAATGAAGGCTCTCTGCAGCAAAATGCAGGTGACGCGTATGGTATCGAGTGCGTATCACCCACAGACCAATGGTTTGTGTGAGCGCTTTAACGGTACCCTCAAACAGATGCTCCGCATGCTGGTTGAGACCCAGGGACGCTATTGGGAGCGGTACCTCCCACACCTGCTGTTTGCCTACAGAGAAGTCCCGCAGGCCTCGACTGGGTTCTCCCCCTTTGAGCTCCTGTATGGCAGGCGAGTCCGGGGACCCTTTGGGTTGATAAGAGAATCCTGGGAAGATGAGCCAAACCCCACAGAAGTGTCCATCGTGGATTATGTCATGCGCTTCCGCGACAAGATGCAGACCTTGACGCAGTTGGTGCATGACAGCGTGACGCAGGCTCAGGCTGACCAGAAGCACTGGTATGACCAGAACGCCCGGGAGCGGATCTACCTGGTGGGTCAAAAGGTGTGGGTGCTGGTCCCCGTACCAAAGTATAAGCTTCAGGCAGCCTGGGAAGGCCCGTACGTCGTGCACCAACGGCTCAACCCAGTCACCTACGAGGTCACGCTTGACCACACTCGGGGTAGGCGCAAGGCCTTTCACGTCAACATGATGAAGGCCCATCACGAACGTGAAGCCTGCGTCCTACCGGTCTGCAACCTGCCCGAGGACGGGGAGGAGGATCCCCTCCTGGACATGCTGGCCCAAGCCAAGGCCAATGGGTCCATTGAGGACATGGAGGTAAATGCCTCGCTAACCGCCTCCCAGCGGTTGCAGTTGCTGACCACTCTGGAACCCTTCCGGGCCGAGTTCACTAACCGACCCGGAAGGACCAAGTTGGCAGTCCACGAGGTGGACACCGGGAATCACGCCCCGTTACGGCGGACACCTTATCGGATCTCTGAGGAAGTGCAGCAGATTATGCGCCAGGAGATCCATGAGATGTTGCAGCTGGGGGTGATCCTACCGTCCAAAAGCGCATGGGCCTCACCTGTAGTTCTCGTGCCAAAAAAGGATCGGACCACCCGGTTCTGCGTGAACTACAGGGGGCTCAACGCCATCACTACTTCTGATGCGCACCCAATGCCGCGCATCGAGGATCTGCTGGAGCGGTTGGCGAATGCCAAGTACATATCCATCATGGATTTAAGCCGGGGATACTGGCAGATTCCCCTGAGCCCTGAGGCGCAGGAGAAATCCACCTTTATCACCCCTTTTGGACTGTACGAGTCCACGGTCATGCCGTTCGGCATGAAGAATGCCCCTGCCACTTTTCAGCGGATGGTCAACCACCTGCTTCAGGGACTGGAGGAGTACGCTGTGGCGTACCTGGACGACATTGCCGTCTTCAGTTCCACCTGGGAGGAACACCTTCAGCATCTCCAGGAGGTGCTCAAGCATATTCACCAGGCAGGTCTGACCATCAAGCCGGAAAAATGCCAGATGGGCATGAGGGAGGTCCACTACCTGGGGCACCGGGTAGGCGGGGGTTCCATGAGGCCAAAGCCCGAGAAAGTGGACGCGATCGTGTCCTGGCCCACCCCCAGGACCAAAAAGCAGGTGAAGTCCTTCCTGGGCACTGCAGGGTACTATAGGCGTTTCGTACCGAACTATAGCGCCATTGCAAAACCCTTGACGGACCTCACCAAGGGCGGTCTACCCCAAACAGTCAGCTGGACAGATGGCTGTGAGGCGGCATTCCGAGCTTTGAAAACAGCCCTGTGCCGCTCTCCAGTGTTGAAAGCCATCGACAGCAGTCGGCCATTCCTGGTACAGACTGACGCCAGCGAATTTGGCCTCGGTGCTGTACTCAGCCAGGTTGTTTCGGGGAACCAGGAGCACCCCGTGTTGTACCTGAGCAGGAAACTTCTGCCGAGGGAAGTGGCATACTCCACCATCGAGAAAGAGTGCCTGGCCATGGTCTGGGCACTGCAACGTTTGCAGCCCTACCTGTACGGGCGCACCTTCAAGGTGGTCACCGACCACAACCCTCTGAGCTGGCTGCACACAGTGTCCGGAACCAATGGTAGGTTGCTACGCTGGAGCCTTGCCCTACAGCAGTATGATTTTGCCGTACAACACAAGAAAGGCAGCGATCATGGGAATGCTGATGGGTTGTCACGACGTGGCGAACCCGCTGAGGTGCGCATGTCGGATTACCGGCAGGTCATGCCTCCTTAGCACCCTCTTAGGGGGGAGGTGTGAGGATACTGGAAGCTCCATGTCTTGTGCTGTGCTAGAACTACAGTCTTCATCTTTTTTTTTGCTGCTGACAGCCCACAGAGCAAAGTTCCCCCCCTCCCTCTCTCACGCTTCTCATCAACCCCCAGCCTGCACACAGGTAGTGTAATCTGAGCTGCCAGTGCTGGAATTTTCCCGCCTCACCGCAGGGGGTCTGCATTGTCTGCCCATGTGCTATTCCTCCCCTAGCAGCCATTATGAGAATTCATTCTTTTTGCTTATAACACGGTGGGAAGTTGCGTCAGAAACACGAAAGTCACTGTTTTGAAACATGCGCCGACAGGCATCGTTCCCGTGGTACTGGTGAACCCGTAACTCCAACAGAACCCGAGAAATGGAATTCTCGGATGCCCCATGAGCTATTTCACCCAAGTTTGGGCTCATTTGAACCGTCATTTCAAAGTAAGATCATTGATAGGTCTGCCATTATTCTGCTAGAGTTCCCCGCTGAGTTATGGTCCTTATGACTTTCCAGAGCTTCAAACCATACTTCTATCCCTGGGAGGTGGCCAGAAAAACCATCCCCTTTTGTGAGGTCAGCAGCCCACAGGTATAAGTCTTGCAGTTAAGCCCCCCTTAGTCATTCCTGGCTGTGACGACTTGACTAAGAGATCTGCAAATGAACTATGACGTGTGGCTCCTCCCCCGGCCTGTCTTGCCTATACCTATGTAACTACATGTAAGTCTTTCACTCTTAATCCCGTTTATTTTTTAATTGCATTGTACATAACTGTATTGCCTGTAGCGTCGGCGTCCCGGCCCTCTGCCAGGCAGGGACGCCGTTCCCCTTACCAGCGCTCTGCGTCTCCAGCGCCCCCAGCGTCGTCAGCGCCCCCAGCATCCTCGGCGTCCTCCTTCCACCCTGCTGGACCCGCGCGCTCCTTCCCTGCTGCTGGACTTAGGGCGCGCGCCCGCAACCTCCCCCGCTCTTAAAGGAGCCGCGCGCATTTTCCAAATTAGTCTCCGGCCATTGCCGGAGGACTCCACCCTATATTAAGGGCTTCCTCCTTAATGGAGGTGCCCGAGCAATGTTGTTGTTGCACTGTATAACTCTGCTTCAGCCCTCAGCTCCTGTTTCCAGTTGCCTGCCTGTTACCTGTCTGTTTGCTGTCTGCCATCTGACTGCAGCCCTTCCCGGAGGTTCGGACATCACCTGCAGTGATCCCCGGCTATTACAGAGACTCTTGCCTGCTCACTTGGGAGCGATCATCTGCCATCCGACTGCAGCTCTATCCGAAGGTTCGGACTTCATCAGCAGTGATCACCGGCTACTCTAGAGACTCTTGCCTGCTCACTTGGGAGCGAGCATCTGCCATCCGACTGCAGCTTTATCCGAAGGTTCGGACATCTCCAGCAGTGATCACCGGCTACTCCAGAGACTCCTGCCTGCTCGCTTGGGAGCGATCATCTGCCATCGGACCGCAGCCTACCAGGAGGCTCCAACATCTCAGGTCGTATAAGCCTGTATATTCTGAGACTGTCCTGGTCACTTGCCGTGACAACCTGTCTACCCAGAGACTGCCCTGGTCACTTGCCGTGACAACCTGTCTACCCAGAGACTGCCCTGGTCACTTGCCGTGACAACCTGTCTACCCAGAGACTGCCCTGGTCACTTGCCGTGACAACCTGTCTACCCAGAGACTGCCTTGGTCACTTGCCGTGACAACCTGCCTACCCAGAGACTGCCCTGGTCACTTGACGTGACAACCTGCCTACCCAGAGACTGCCCTGGTCACTTGCCGTGACAACCTGCCTACCCAGAGACTGCCCTGGTCACTTGCCGTGACAATCTGCCTACCCAGAGACTGCCCTGGTCACTTGCCGTGACAACCTGCCTACCCAGAGACTGCCCTGGTCACTTCCCGTAATTTCCTGTCCGTATTCCCCGGGCGCCACCTGCTCTCTTACAAGTATACTGTCTTGTATAATAAAGCTCAGTGGTTTCACCTACCAGACCCGTTACAGTTTGCTCGGGCCATGGAACCCGGTGGCACCCAAACCCCTTCACTCCCGGAATTGTGTCATGAACTATCTCGCCAGAGGTCGCAACAGGAGGCCATCCTGGGTCACCTGCGGAACGTCAATTCCCGCCTGGACACTCTGAATTCATCACCAGCTACCACCGCTGGAGCCATGACTCACAATCTGGCAGCCTCGCTGCTTCCCAATTCCGTGGTTTCCATTCCCGGACCCCGACTTTCAGCTCCTCCTAGGTTTGGAGGCGACCCTGCTCTGGCTCGCTGTTTCATTAACCAGTGCACCCTGCATTTCGAACTCCTGGCACACCAGTTTAACTCTGACTGGGCCAAAATTGCCTTCATCATGTCCCATCTCACCGGAGAGGCTCTGGCCTGGCTTAATCCTCTCTGGGAGAGAGAAGATCCTCTGGTATCTGACCTGCCTGCTTTTCTCTCGGCCTTCCGGAAGGTATTCGACAAACCTGGACGGAGGACCTCCTCTGCATCATCTCTGTTGCGTCTCCGTCAGGAGAGTCTCACCGTTGGTCAATATGCCATACGGTTCCGTACTCTAGCCTCAGAGTTGGCTTGGGACAATAATGCCCTGATTTCGGTCTTCTGGGAGGGTCTGTCCGGCCGTATTAAAGATGAACTTGCCGGTCGGGACATTCCAACCTCCCTTGATGATTTAATAAATCTTGCCAATCGAATTGATCTACGGCTCCAGGAACGTGCCAAAGAGGTCACCCGTGAGAGAGGGTTTCCTCATCTTGCACCCTCGTTTCAGAGACCTATAACCCCTTCCGTTTCTCCCCAGATGCACACTGCTGAGCCTATGCAGGTCGACCAGACCAAGATGGTCAAAGCCCGTCAGGACTCACGCCGTGCCGAGAGGAGTTGCTTCTACTGTGGCAGTAAGGAGCACTGGATCCGTACCTGTCCGGAGAGGGTCGGGAAACGCCTGTGTCTAGGTTCGCTCGGAGAGGTCCACCTAGACCAGAATAAATCCTCTTCATCTCTGCTGCTGTCTGTCTCTATTCTCATCGGTAAGAACCGTTACTTCGAACTGGCCCAACTTGATTCTGGAGCAGCTGGGAATCTTGTTTCACAGGCTCTAGTTGAGAAGTATCGCATTCCCACCAAACCTCTGGTTGAACCAGTATCTGTTGCTGCTGTGGATGGGGGTCTCCTACCTCGTCCCATCCAACTTATCACCGAAGCCATAACCCTGCAGGTGGGAATGTTGCATTCTGAGAGCATCTCGTTTCATGTTTTACCTGGACTCTCTCATGCTTTCTTACTAGGTCTGCCTTGGCTCCAAAAACATGCACCCGTGCTCGACTGGCAGAATGGAGAGATTCTTCGCTGGGGACAGGACTGTCATAAAACGTGTCTGGTGCCTGTTCATCCCGTCCGTTCTTCTCCTACACCTGCTAATCTACCTGGACTCCCGATTCCATATTGGTCATTCGCTGATGTCTTTAATAAAAAGGAAGCAGAGACATTACCCCCGCATAGACCATATGATTGCCCGATCGACCTGCTACCCGGTACTATGCCTCCCCGTGGGCGTATTTACCCATTGTCCGCTGCAGAGACCAGGTCGATGTCAGAATATATCGAGGAGAATTTAGCGAAAGGATTCATCCGGAAATCTACTCCCCCGCGGGAGCAGGTTTCTTTTTTGTAAAAAAGAAAGACGGATCTCTCCGTCCCTGTATTGACTACAGAGGCCTAAATTTGATCACGGTGAAGAATAAGTACCCTCTTCCGCTCATTCCGGAGTTGTTTGATCGTCTTAGAGGGGCTAGAGTCTTCACTAAACTGGATCTTCGTGGAGCATACAACCTGGTTCGTATCCGTCGAGGAGATGAATGGAAGACGGCATTCAACACCCGGGATGGCCACTACGAGTATCTGGTTATGCCCTTTGGCCTCTGTAATGCTCCAGCAGTCTTTCAGGAGTTGGTCAATGACATCTTCCGGGACCTCCTCTACTCCTGCGTTGTGGTGTACCTTGACGACATCTTGGTCTTCTCTCCGGATCTCCAGTCTCACCGGAGGGATGTTCGTCAGGTTCTGCTCAGGCTCAGGCAGAATCACCTCTTCGCCAAATATGAGAAGTGCCTCTTTGAGCAGACCTCGCTTCCGTTTCTGGGCTACATTATCTCTCAAACAGGTCTACGAATGGATCCGGAGAAACTGTCTGCCATCGAGAAGTGGCCCCGACCAGAGGGGTTGAAGGCCATTCAGCGGTTCCTGGGATTCGCTAACTATTACCGTCTCTTCATACCGCACTTCTCTTCCAGGACTGCTCCAATCTCAGCGCTCACCCGCAAGGATGCTAACCCCAAACAGTGGACGCCCGAAGTAGAGGAGGCCTTTCTTTCCTTGAAACAAGCCTTCTCTTCCGCTCCAGTGCTGCATCGCCCGGACGGCAACAAGCAGTTCTTCCTGGAGGTGGACGCTTCCTCTGCTGGAGCCGGAGCGGTACTTACTCAAAAATCTTCATCCGGGAAGATGGTTTCCTGTGGTTTCTTCTCCAAACTCTTCTCCTCCTCCGAGCGCAACTACTCCATAGGAGATCGAGAGTTACTGGCCATTAAGTTGGCATTGGAGGAGTGGCGTTACCTACCCGAGGGGGCTCTTCATCCGGTAATCATCTACACGGACCACAAAAATCTGTCTTACCTTCAGCATGCTCAGAGACTTAACCCTCGCCAAGCCCGGTGGTCCTTGTTTTTTGCCCGTTTTGATTTTCTTTTGCATTTTCGCCCGGCTGACAAAAACATCAAGGCGGATGCCTTGTCCCGGTCCTTCCTGGTGTCGGATCTCGAAGATGAGCCTAAACATATCATCGATCCCGCCAGAGTAATGCAGGTGGCTCCCGTGAGTCTAAATCGTCTCCCTCCTGGTAAGACGTTCGTATCAGAGACTGATCGGAAGAGAATTCTACATTGGGGTCATTCGTCTAAACTCGCTGGCCACGCTGGTCAGAAAAAGACCCTCCAACTCATTACCCGGCATTATTGGTGGCCTACCCTGCACAAAGACGTAATAGACTTTGTTTCTGCCTGTGTCTCCTGTGCCCGCAACAAAGTTCCGAGACACCTGCCTGCCGGCCGTCTTCTTCTGCTTCCTGTACCCGCTGCTCCCTGGCAACATATAGCCATGGACTTCATTACGGATCTGCCCGTCTCTGCCGGTTGTACGGTCATTTGGGTGGTCGCTGACCGCTTTTCCAAGATGGCTCACTTCATTCCTCTGCCAGGTCTTCCGTCTGCACCCGAATTGGCTAAAGACTTTATCCGCCACATCTTCCGTCTCCATGGTTTGCCTCGTCACATTGTGTCAGATCGTGGGGTACAGTTCACCTCACGTTTCTGGAGAGCTACTTGTAAGTTACTAGACGTCACCTTGGATTTCTCCTCCGCTTACCATCCACAGTCCAATGGACAAGTTGAGTGAATAAATCAGAATCTGACCAGCTATCTCCGACACTTCGTTAATGCTCATCATTCTGATTGGGTGGAGCTCCTACCTTGGGCCGAATTCTCTTACAATAATCACGAGAGCGAATCGTCCACCAAGTCTCCGTTTTTTATAGTTTTCGGTCAGCACCCTCGAATTCCTGTCCCCGTTTCCATCTCTGTGGACAATCCAGCTGCGGAATCTCTGGTTAGAGAATTCTCCTCCATCTGGGAGAGTACCCGGTCCGCACTCATTCAGTCATCCGAGCATGAAAAGACATGCTGACAAGAAACGTCTGGATCCTCCTCAATTCCATCCTGGGGACAAAGTCTGGCTTTCGTCCAAATATGTTCGGCTCAAAATTCCTTCCTACAAGTTAGGTCCTCGGTTTATCGGTCCTTTTGAGGTCATCAGGCAGATCAACCCAGTGTCCTATAAATTGAAACTCCCGGCCAATTTGCGAATTCCTAACTCTTTTCATGTGTCTCTCCTCAAACCTGTGGTACTTAACTCTTTTTTCAAGTCTACAGGTACACCTCCTGCTCCAGTGTCTGCTGATGATGAATTTGAGGTAGAGAACATTCTGGCCACAAAAAGGGTAGGAAGAAAGACTTATTTTTTGGTGGATTGGAGGGGGTTTGGTCCTGAGGAGAGAACCTGGGAGCCTCGGGAGAACATCCATGCCCCTCTCATCCTAGCTAAATTTCTTTCTGGCCTAAAGAGGGGAGGGCCTAGAGGGGGGGGTACTGTAGCGTCGGCGTCCCGGCCCTCTGCCAGGCAGGGACGCCGTTCCCCTTACCAGCGCTCTGCGTCCTCAGCGCCCCCAGCGTCCTCAGCGCCCCCAGCATCCTCGGCGTCCTCCTTCCACCCTGCTGGGCCCACGCGCTCCTTCCCTGCTGCTGGACTTAGGGCGCGCGCCCGCACCCTCCCCCGCTCTTAAAGGAGCCGCGCGCATTTTCCAAATTAGTCTCCGGCCAATACCGGAGGACTCCACCCTATATTAAGGGCTTCCTCCTTAATGGAGGTGCCCGAGCAATGTTGTTGTTGCACTGTATAACTCTGCTTCAGCCCTCAGCTCCTGTTTCCAGTTGCCTGCCTGTTACCTGTCTGTTTGCTGTCTGCCATCTGACTGCAGCCCTTCCCGGAGGTTCGGACATCACCTGCAGTGATCCCCGGCTATTACAGAGACTCTTGCCTGCTCACTTGGGAGCGATCATCTGCCATCCGACTGCAGCTCTATCCGAAGGTTCGGACTTCATCAGCAGTGATCACCGGCTACTCTAGAGACTCTTGCCTGCTCACTTGGGAGCGATCATCTGCCATCCGACTGCAGCTTTATCCGAAGGTTCGGACATCTCCAGCAGTGATCACCGGCTACTCCAGAGACTCCTGCCTGCTCGCTTGGGAGCGATCATCTGCCATCGGAACCCAGCCAGCCTTACCATGAGGCTCCACATCTCATGCCGTGATAACCTGTATACCTGAGACTGCCTGGTCACTTGCCGTGACAACCTGTCTACCCAGAGACTGCCCTGGTCACTTGCCGTGACAACCTGTCTACCCAGAGACTGCCCTGGTCACTTGCCGTGACAACCTGTCTACCCAGAGACTGCCTTGGTCACTTGCCGTGACAACCTGCCTACCCAGAGACTGCCCTGGTCACTTGCCGTGACAACCTGCCTACCCAGAGACTGCCTGGTCACTTTGACCCTGTGGGTCACTTGCCGTGACAACCTGCCTACCCAGAGACTGCCCTGGTCACTTGCCGTGACAACCTGCCTACCCAGAGACTGCCCTGGTCACTTCCCGTGATTTCCTGTCCGTATTCCCCGGGCGCCACCTGCTCTCTTACAAGTATACTGTCTTGTATAATAAAGCTCAGTGGTTTCACCTACCAGACCCGTTACATTGCCTCAGCTTGTTACATTTTTTTTTAACTATAAACACTGTCAAACCTTTTTGGAGTAAAGATATATAATTTACTAGTTTGTTTCTCCTGCTCTATAAACGAATTTGCACGTGCCTGAAGTACTACGCTACTGTTTTGGGGTTGCTACGGACCCTCTTGATAAATTGTTCATTAAGGAAATCGTAGCTGGTGGAGCAAATAGAAGGGGTGTAAAGTGTCGACCTATGGGGTGGTGTTGGCTAGTGATGGAGCGGGTTTTATAATTGTATTGCCTGGCTGCGGCCCGGAGTAATTATAATTCCCTCACTGCAGCCTGCCCAATAGCCAGCACACATCCAAGTGACCCGTCTGGCGACTAATTATCCTAGGTGCAGTTCCCTGACTGACCTGAGGGTAAGGGGGGCGCCAGAGAGCTGCAAGTTCCTAAGGGGAAGTGGGATAATTATAAATCCCTGCAGTTTACTGGGTCGGACAGCAGCAGCCGTCGTGTGTGTGCGCGTTTTCGTCACATTTGCGGCACGGAGGGATCACAAGCCGTGATACCCCGGGCTACCGTGTGGCGGACCGTGTGCACCGTTTCATCACAGAAATACTGCTGTTTATAAGTACAGTGACACCCAGGACACAAAAAGAAAACCGCCGTAAACTGGACAAACTTTGAGCACGCACAGATATGTGCTGGCACGGAGATACCACTACAAAAAATGTGTGGCCTATATATTTTTAATTTTTTGGAAAATACTGCTGTATATAAGTACAGTGCCAGACAGCAAAAAAAATTGAATTAAGGGCTAAAAAGACCAAAATTTTTAGCAGACAAATGGATGAGGCGTGTCACAGATACACCACACTGTAAAATATGTGGCCTGTATGTATTTTTGGGGGGGTTCAGCAAAATAATGTCAAGAAATTGTGTAAGGCCTCTTTCACACATCAGGTTTTCGCCGTCAGGCTAGTTCCGGCATTTTTTCTTAAAACCGGATCCAGCAAAATCTAATGCCGGATCCGTTTTTTCCCCATTGACTAACATTAGCGCCGGATCGCGCCGCATGGACTTGCGGTGCGTCCGGTTTTTGCTGGATCCAGCTAATTGTCTCATTCTGGTGTCTGGAAAAAACGGCTACTGTAACATTTTTTGTCTCCGGCGAAAAAGCCGGAAGCGCCGGATCCGGCGATTACAGCTTTTTGTTACAATGAAAGTCTATGCGCGCCGCAATGCGCCGGATCCGATTTTTTTGTCTGAGCATGCTCAGAGTAGCCCAGCCCACAGCAAACATATATAAACCATGCCAGTGGGACCACCCTCAGCCATAACCATGCAGCCAGCCAAGCAAAGAGGAACTAGCCGCAGGAGAAGACAGGAGGCGGAGGAGAGCAGAGCAGCACCACCACCACCAGCACCACCTCAAGACCCCAATTTTATCCATGATGCAGCCGGGATCAGACACCAGACGGTAAATATCACAGACAACCCCGTTCAGCCAGGTCCATGCAATATCAATATATTCATGGCCTTTTTTTCTCTTTATTCCACAGCAGAAGCCGCCCAACAGGAGCAGCAGCATCCTCAGCAGCAGCATCCTCAGCAGCAGCACCACCACCAGGACTCCAAGAAATGCAGTTGATGATGGAGAGTATGGGAGCAGAGGCCACACGTTAAATATCACACACAACCCCTTTAAGCCAGGGCCATGCAATATCAATATATTCATGGCCTTTTTTTCTCTTTATTCCACAGCAGAAGCCCCCAACAGGAGCAGCAGCAGCACCCCAGCTGGACACCATGTCTTCTTCTTCTGGGAGCCCTCCCTCGCATCGTCAGCGTTTACAGGTAAAAAAAAGGTTTTTTTTGTTTTTTTTCACCATCCATCTCTGTGATCTATATATTAATTTCATATTTTTTATTTATACCAGGAAACTGAAGCTGAAGAGGAGCTCCCAGAAGAAGAACGAAGGGGTGGAGAGATACCCGGAGTGGGCTCGCAATTCTTAAGTTTCCGGCATGCATCGCTGAAACACAACATCACACTACACACAACACATAGAAAACAATTTAGTACAGACATCACACTGCACCCAAACACATATGCCTACATCCAAGCATATATTTTTTTTTTTTTTTATGGTCTTCTGAATCTGGTGCTTGGCCAAGAGATCCTCGCAGTACCTCCCAGGGTCGTCGGCGTGAGCGACGCGGCGGTCACCATTGTGTAAGTATAACTGTATTTTTTTTTTAACATTTTTGCTTGATTTATTTTTCCCATTTTTTTTCCTTGGTAGTTTGGAGACTAATGTATTTTTTTTCTCTTTTTCTTCACAGCGTGCTCCCGACTCTGACGGTGAGAAGGGGGGTATCGACGTGGACCTCCTCATCGATCTGGTCAAAGAAAGGGAGCCGCTGTGGAACATGGGGGACCGCCGCCATGCTCATCTCATCGTGACCCGTCGGCTCTGGGAGGAAATCTGTTCACAACTCGTGGACCGCTGGGAGGACCTCGATGCTCGGGCCCAGATTGAACATCGTAAGTATATACAGTTCAGGTTGCTGGACGTAAAGCAGTGTTTCCCAAACTCCAGTCCTCGTGGCCCCCACGGGTCATGTTTTCAGGATTTCCTTTTGTGCAACACTATGGAAATCCTGAAAACATAACCCGTGGGGGTCGTGAGGACTGGAGTTTGGGAAACACTGATGTTGTATACTAACCAATTTGTGCTTTCTCGTTTCAGGGGAGAGAATTGTGAAGCGGGTGGCGGTCTGTGAGGGATCCTTCAAGAAGGAGTTCAACAAGGAGATGCAGGCCCAGAGTGGATCTGGAGGACGCAGGAGCAAGTACAAGTACGCATGAGCCCTGTCATTCCTCCGGGCAACAATGGTCACCAGAAGGTAAATATTACACACACCATGTAAAAAAAACATGTCTAACTAATTTTTTTTTTCAGCCAGGGCCATTCAATATCAGTATCTTAATTGTATTTTTTTCTCTTTATTCCACAGAACGGTGACCAGCACTCAGGAGCCTGCAGAGTTGGACCCTTCTGGAGCGATCCCTCAGGAGTCCACCACCGAGGGACACTTCGACCTCCCCGGCCCATCCGCACCTTCCCAGCCTTCCCAGACACGTAAGCCCTCTGTCCCCCTCCACCAGCGCTGGAGCATCGTGGCCCAGTGCATTGCATGAGGCTACTGGTCAGGAGATAGATTTCCCTTTACCCCACCCTTCTGGGCAGCTGCGGCAGAGGGGTCAGGAAAGGAGCTATGCGCCCGAATTCTTGCATCTTAATGCATCTTTCCAGAACTGTCTTAAATCTTGTCAGAGCAAATGGTTGCAGGCTTTAATCAGCTCAGCTCCAGCATTCTGGAGCTTAAGACACTTCTGCAAACGATGCATTCAGAAGCAAGAAGTTCGCCAAATCACAGTTTTTTTCCGGTCTGTAGCCGAGCGCATGGATACGCTATCTCCTAGCCAGCAGATGCATGTAATGCATACTTGCCATGCTGCTCTAGCGCAGGTTACCTCCCAACCTCCTACACCCACCCCAGTCATTCCTCCCACATCTGCCCCCCTCCAGCCACTGTCCCTCCTCCCCCTCCTCCCCAGTACCAGCAACCTCCCCAGTACCAGCAACCTCCCCATTTCCTGCAACCTCTCCACTTCCAGCAACCAGCCCCGTATCAACATCCTTCCCGTACCAACCTCCTTCCCCGTACCAGTTCCCAACCACATCTGCTCCTCTACTCCCTGCCCAATCCTCCTCTCCACCACCTACCTGTTCTGCCTCCCACCTCTCCACCCGTTCCATTTTTTTTCCACCCCTTCACCTCTTTTACCTGATCCTTCCCCACCAGCATCCCAGTCCGCTCTCCACACTCCCACTGTCGATGTCCCGCAGCCCCTCCAGTGGTATCTCCACCCCACACTACACAAATTTTTAAATATGTGTAAATAAAGTGTTATATGGTTGTAAAATTTTCTTTATTAAAAAACATGCCTTAATTTCTTTGACATAGAAAAAAAAATTATTTCACATTGAAAAAAAAGTTAATTTAAAGATTTATTTCACATTGAAAAAAGTATGTTATTAAACATTTTCATACAATAAATGTAAAATTGTTTGATTAAAATTGTTGTCTGTCATTTATTTCTAAGGTACAATAAAGGAAAAATGTATTGGGTATACAAAACCAGGTACATAACTTTGGGGAAAAGGTAAATTTATTTTACCTTTTGGCCAAAGTTGTGTCCCTGGTAGTGTTGAGCGATAACGATACCGCAAGTATCGGGTATCGGCCGATATTAGCTGTATCGGACTTTCGATATTGACTTTCGATATTTCCCATATATCGTATACCGGAATCGGAATTGTCACTGTCACTGTGAGTGTCCGTCAGTCGGGTCTGTCAGGAGTCAGCGGCACTTACCTGGCAGAAGATCTCCGGTGGTCACGGCCTGGACTGGTTGATGGCCGCCATCATCTTTCCCCGGCTGTCACATGCAGTTTTCTCTCGATAACTGCAGTGACTGCTGGGTAGTCCCGGCCGTAAAGCAGTCAGTCCGATGACGTCACCGCCGGGGAAGCAGGTAATCAGCTGTGCTGTGCCAGGATGACAGGCTCTGCCTGTCATTGCGATGTAGCAGAGCTGGATCGTCGTGGGACACTCTTACTATGGACTGCGTCGGACAGGTGGTATACTGTTGGTTTGTTTTTTTCCTTTTTTTACAGGAGATCGATGGCGTCGCAGGAATGAGAGTATAATAAAAGAAATGAAAACTGTGTTGTCTCTTTTATTTCATTAAAATACTTTTTTCTTGCTGTGTCTTTTTTTTTATACATTTAAAAACTTTGGGATTAATAATGGATCGGTGTCTTATTGACACCTCTCCATTATTAACCGGGCTTATTGTCACCGTGCAATCAACGGTGACATTAACCCCTTATTACCCCACTTGCCACCGCTACAGGGCAGTGGGAAGAGCCGGGTAAAGTGCCACAATTGGCACATCTTTTGATGCGCCAAATGTGGGGCTGCTGTAGCCTGGTATTATCAGGCTGTTGAGGGCCAAAATCCATGGGCATTGACAGTCTTTTAATACCAGGCCGCAGCAGTCTGCATTTTACTTGGCTGGTTAACAAAAATAGGGGGACCCCTACGCCGTTTTTTTTTTCGAGGGGATCCCCTATTTTTGTTAACCAGCCAAGCTAAGCAGACTGCTGTGGCCTGGTATTATCAGGCTGGCAAGGTCCATGGATATTGGCTCATTACCAGCCTGAAAAACCAGGCCTCAGCAGTCTGCTTCATCTGGCTGGTTAACAAAAATAGGGTGGACCCCACGCCAATTTTTTTTCGAGGGGATCCCCTATTTTTGTTAACCAGCAAAGATAAGCAGACTGCTGTGGCCTGGTATTATCAGGCTGGCAAGCAGGGTCGGACTGAGGCACCGGGACACCGGAGAAACCTACGGTGGGCCCCAGTTCCTGCGTGGTGGGCCCTGATTTGAAAGGATAGGTCGCGGGGCAGAGGGGGCGGTGGCCCCGGGGCCCGCGCTCTGAGGGGGCCCACCCGGAGCTACGATACAGTTACATTCTGCGGCAGAGCAGGGAGAATCGCTCTCCCTGCTCTGCCGCCCAGAAGCTATGGGGCCTGAACAGGCGTTGGGGGGCCCGGTGCCAGCAGTGGGCCCCCCACCCGTCATCGGAGGGTCAGCTGTATCGGCATCCAGCCGATAAAGCTGACCGCATAGAGAGAGAAGGAGCGAGTGTGTCGACCCGCCACCACAATTGTGGATTACCAGGGCAATGGGGTACTCAGAGCCGAGCCCATGGAAGTCTATGGGGTTTGTCACAGGTAGCTGTGGCTCGGTCTGTGGCCCTGGCGGTCTGGCGTATGTTAGGGATATATTTACAGGGGATAGATTTATATACAGTTCGTGACGCCACCTGTAGTCTTCTGGTAATTTATACCAGCGCTGCTGTAGAGCTCTGAGGGGATGGTGAGGCAGCTAGATGTCAGGTCCCCTACAGGTGGGACTGGTCCCTCAAAGTCTATGAAGTTAGTGAAGTCGGGTGCAGATAAATAACACAGTCTCACACGGTCAGCGTCTTTCCATACCTTTACTTGTAAGATGTTCAGGCAGGTCCCAGGGAGGCTGATCCAAGGAGAATGTATTTTGAGATAGCAGCTGGACAAGTTAGGGGCCTCCTTTACTTTCAACACGATGAGTACAACCAGCCTGAAGCGTAGTTCCCTCTATAACTCCAGCTATTCCATAGCTGTACTGCCCAGTCAGTTTTGTGGTAGGAGCCTTCCTGTGAGAGAGCTGAATTCCTATCTTGTCCTGCAGAGACTCAAGGTCCTCACTCCCCCTGACCCCAGTTACGTACTGACTATTTGGGGCTGTTTGCCGCGACCTAAGGTCCGGTAAATCTCTGGTTTTCTTACCACTATGCTTGAAGCTAATAGTGATCCTTCGGTCCCCAGTGACCGGTTACAATGTGCAGGACTTCTTCAATCCAAAAGCACTTTTCAAATATTCCTTTCCACTGTGCCTTTCGCCTTGTCCTCGCTGGTAGCATAAACACTCACACTTGCAAAAAGTCATATAATCACTTCCTTCTTCTCTTCCTTTAGAGTTAGTTCCAGACTCTCAGTTATCCACTAGGCAGGAGCACGTCTCTGAACCTTTCACTGTCCTTGGGACAGGAGACTGAAGTATTTCTGTACTAAGCTCTTCTTTCTTAATCAGTGTCTTCAAGTGAGGTACAGCTCTGACCAGGCTGAGGTGATCTATATCTCGCCCTTACTGGCCTCCACTTGCTGAACTGCTGCAGAACCAGGCTGGACTGCTTCCTCCCTCCAAGTCCCAGCTAGACTCCACACGTCTGCTCTGTCCGAAGACAGGAAACTGACTACTCTAATCACTCAACCAATACACCCTGACCACTCCCTCACAAGTGACTACACTACCCTAAGGGTGTGTGTAGTGTATGTTGAGTGAATGGGTATTGAGCATTAAACTGCTATCTCTCCACACATTCTCCAGGGTACTGCGTGTGCCTAACACCAGGGCTACACACGAGCGCTCCTTCTCTCCCATAATCCCCCTCTCAGCGTATGACAGCGGGCGCAATAACATCACCTGCCGGCGCCCGCTGTCAGACGCTGAGAGGGAGAACAGTGAGCAGCACAGGAGCCGGGAGGTGAGTATTTTTTTTATTTTTTTTTTAATGGGGGTGCAGTCGAGTCCTGGCTGGAGAAGTCGTCATGTCGGTGTGGGCCAGATGGAAAAGACATGAAAAGTGAACAATTCCATTAGAAAGAACATCAGCGGTAAGTCATTATCTGTACCTGTGCTGTAATCTATATGTTTTGTAGGACTGGTATTATTTAACACAGACCATATGGCGGTAATATCAATATTGGTCTTTTTATATATAGATTATTTTGGCCAACAGCGCGGTCATTTGCTGAGGTTCTCTGATGATGGGCCCACTCAGAAGTTTTGCCCCCACTAAACCAAAACCCTAGCTACGCCTATGGCTCTCTCTAGTCTTTCTTTCTCGCTCTCTGTTCTTTCCTTCTCGCTCTCTGTTCTTTTTTCTCTCTGTTCTTTCTTTCTCTCTTTTCTTTCTTTCCTCTCTTTCTTTCTCTGTTTGTTCTTTCTCTCTCGCTGCTCTTTCTTTCTTTTCCTCAGTACCAGCCACTGTGCCCTCATTACCAGTCAGTGTGATCAGCAGTGCTAAATGGTTACGCTTGGGGCGAGGATATGGGTGTGATTAGCTGTGAAATGGGTGTTGTCGGGGCGTGGCCTAAAATTTTCAGCGGCGCGCAACACGCGCCGCAGCCTTTAATCCTCTTTCCTGTCTTCCAAATTTGGGAGGTATGCTGTATGACCTCCCTACAATTTCTGGCCATGCTCCTGATGAGCGCGACGGATGGTCTCGTGAGGGATCTCCTCCCACACCTGGACTAAAGCATCCACCAACTCCTGGACAGTCTGTGGTGCAACGTGGCATGGCCTAAAATTTTCTGCAGCATGCACAGCGTGCCACAGCCTTTGTCCCTCTTTCCCTTATTCAAAGGTTGGGAAGTATGATGTTGGGCCGCAAGAATATATTTTCTCTGGTGGGCCCAAGGTACTCCAGTCCGACGCTGCTGGCAAGGTCCATGTATGTTGGCTCCTTAACAGCCTTAAATACCATGCCTCAGCAGCAGGGGCGTACATATAAATCATGGGGCCTCATAGCAAAAGTCTGAATGTTCCCCACCCCCCCAAAAAAAAAACCCAGAGGCATTGTAAATGTAAAGTGCCAGCACAGTGAGGGAAGTTGAGTCGCACAGAGACAGGGTTTTGGGGTACTCGGCACCGATCACGTCGACTTCTATGGGGGATGTCACGAGTAGCACAGCTCGGTCCGTGACCTGGGCGATCACTGGAATGTGGGATATTTCCAGGGATGATAGAATGTTCGTGTAGTTTGTCGTGACGCCACCTGTAGTACCTGGTCAGGGTGTCCAGCGCTGCTGTGCAGGTCCTCTGGAAGGGATGGTGTAGTGCAGGTAGGTGATAAGTCTTCTACAGGTAACACGCTATCCTTCCAGGGCAGATAGATGTGAGATAGAGCAATGGTGCAGAGTGATGTAGCAGAGTGGACTATGCGACGTAGTAAGAAAGCAGGAAACACTTCAAGTTAAACGTTGCATAATAAAATTTTTAATAATAACATTACAAAAGTGCAAATAGCATTACTGCCGAAGTTCGTTGAGACTTCTTAGGACTACCCCCACCGGGGTAACTTCACAGTGTCCTTTACTTGTGCTTGTGGAGGACCCGCTCCAAACCTCCAACTGTGGTCTTGGGTGGGCTGCAAGACTTTCCTTGAGCAGACCTCACTTTCGGCCACACCAAACGGGTTTTTAGTTTCTGAGGTAGTTGAAAATAGTGCACAGTTAAGTTTTTTGTAAAACCAAGATGGAGCACCGAAGTGCCAACTATTTACAGAAAAGTTTGTGAGCCAGTACAGTTCATGGCTTCAAAGTTCAACATTTTGATTACATTGAAACACCATTACCCAACCTGGGTATATTAAGGCAACAATAAACTTGTTCTTCTGAACATTCACCCGTCCGGGTACATCAAACCATTACCCAACCTGGGTATATTAAGGCAACAATAAACTTCTTTTTTGAACATTCACCCGTCCGGGTACATCAATAATTTAACTATTTACATACAGAGACCCTGTCCGGGTTATTTAGACTTCTTTGGCTGGCCTCTTACAGGTACCACCTGGTACTCTTCTGGAGCTTGCCAAACATCCGTGACAGGAGGGTCCACCCAGACCTGATGACGTCGTGTGGCCTGTACAGTTACGTCGTGACCCGCTATCTGGGTCTGTGTGGCCACCTCTTTCGTCTCCCTCCGGGTCTGGAACCCTATGTCCCGGACTGAACGAACCCCAGGGGGCCTAACAGGCGCCGGGTACGGGCCAGCTATCATTATCATGTCCATAGCTGGGGCTGCTGAGGAGACCACTGAGGGAGGCTGGGGAGATTTACGGCGTGGGGTGGGCACTTGTGCAGAGGCCTGGTTGGGGGAGGCTGAAGGCTCGGAGGGTCTGTCAGTTTCCTGACACTCTGGGGAGTAGGGGTCGCACCTGGTAACATTTAGGGCGTACCATCCATTATAACCCCAGTGTCGGGTGTAAGTCACCAAGTCTCCTGCCAACAGGTCCCTCCCCGGGTGTCCTTCTGGGAGGTGAGCCTCGACGTCCCGCCGGGTTACAAAGACTTCTAAATAAAGTCCAGGCTCCTGGATGAAGCCCCAACCACCTTTTAACTTAAAGTTCCGTACTGCACCCTTACGCCGCGGCTCCCTCAGCGTACTTTTATCCTTTCTCATACGTGCCTTCTCTGCCAGGTCCTTGTCCAGGTGACGTTGCCGAAGCTTTTGGGATTCTCGCTGCTCCCTTTGTCGCTCTGCTTCCCGCTCCCGACGTCTCCACTCTTCCTCCTGACGCCGGTTGTAATTCTCCTCCAACAGCAGCTCCATGTCTCCACCATCAAACGCCAGCTTACGATGTCCGGTTTGCGGCAGCTCTCCTGGCGCCCGCCAGTCCTGGCGGCGCTCACCTGTGGCGGAAGCAGCCGGCTCTGGAACAGATGACGTCGGGGCTCCGGTACAGGCAGGTAGAGCTCTGGTGCCTGCGCGGCCTCCTCCATGAGGACGGGTGTCGCTTCTTCTGCCTCAGCGACGGGGGCAGACAGCGGGATCTGGGGTGCTGGTGCGGCGTTTTCTGCAGGAACGGGTGCCTCCACTGTGATACTGGCAACCGGTTCAGATTGCAAGGGCTGGGATGCCCACACGGCCTCTCTACTGGAACGGGTGCCTCCACTGAATACTGTAACCGGTTCAGATGCAAGGGCTGGATCCCGCATGGCCTCCTCTACTGGAACGGTGCCTCCACTGAGTACTGCAACCGGTTCAGATTGCAAGGGCTGGGATGCCCGCACGGCCTCCTGTACTGGAACGGGTGCCTCCACTGAGATACTGGCAACCGGTTCAGATTGCAAGGGCTGGGATGCCCGCACGGCCTCCTCTACTGGAACGGGTGCCTCACCTTCCGGTACAGACACTTCAGGGGGTAAGAGGATTGGCGCCGCTCCAACTGTAGTTTTAGGGCCCGCCAGCTCGCTTCCATCCTGGCGACCTCCTCCCGGTGCCGGGCCAGGTCTCTCAGGGTATCCTCCGCTTCTTCCAGCGTAGGAGGGTTTCCAGGCCGGGTGCCAAACGGTGGCTCCGTGGCGATCGGGTCGCTTCCGTGGGGGGAGAGCTCTGACTCCTCCATCCCTTCCCACTTCTGCTCACGTCCGTTCGCCATCTCTGCCAAGTCACATGTGTCATTAGCATCAGGAGAGGCGCCATCTTTTGTAGGGAGGCGGGACCTTCGCGTTCGTTTCCGCCCACTGAGGAGGATGAGGAGGCGGAACTCCAGAGCTGTGGGGCACGATCTTACATTGCAGTAACATTTAGAGTGTGCGGACATCGTTTTCACGCCACGGAGTGAGTGTACGCCCACGAGAGCACGCCCTTATTCTTCACCTGTGCCTCGTGGCGCAGATATGACGGAAAAATGGCAAATACAGTCTATGATGATTTTTGCAATTCTCAAGCAAAAAAACAGTTCAATTAAGGCACACAGGACTCGCTTATAGCGAGCTTCTGAATCCTGTTAGTGACGCCAAAGTTGAGTCGCACAGAGCCACAGGTTTTGGGGGTACTCGGCACCAAACCCGTCGACTTCTATGGGGGATGTGACGGGTAGCACAGCTATGTCCGTGCCCTGGTCGCTCACTGGAATGTGGGATATTTCCAGGGGATGATAGAATGTTTGTGTAGTTTGTCGTGACGCCACCTGTATTACCTGGTCAGGGTGACCAGCGCTGCTGTGCAGGTCCTCTGGCAGGGATGGTGTAGTGCAGCTAGGTGATAAGTCTTCTACAGGTAAGACGGTATCCTTCCAGGGCAGATAGATGTGAGATAGAGCAATGGTGCAGAGTGATGTAGCAGAGTGGAGTATGCGACGTAGTAAGAAAGCAGGAAAGGAAACAATTCTTACTACAAAGACATGCAGCATAAGGCTGCCTCAACCCCTCCCATCCAACTAGCTACACCCTGTTCTAACCAGCCTGAGCTAGACCATCCCATTGGGTCCGCCTACACTCAGCTGGCATAGTGTACTGTTGAATGCAGTGGTTGGAGTCAATGGGGTGTTTCCTCCTTACCTGAGAGTAAGTTGTCACACCGCTGGGTGCGATGCAACATCTCTGTGGCGACTGGACCCTCGGGTGCTTCTGTCTTTTCACAAATGCCGGCTTTACCCGGCAATTGAATCAGAGGCTATTTTACTATGTAGAAGTGAATAAACTATAAATATATGTATATATATATGTCACAATGACATGTATATATATATATATATATATATATATATATATATATGTGTTCTATGTGTGTATATTTTGTGTTTACAAGGAAAGAAAGTGTTTTTTTAGTTGCGATATTTTGTTCCCATAGACTTACATGGGACTTCCGGTATCGGTATCGGGTATCGCCGATATTTTAGTGATATCGGCGATACCATTCCGATACGATATTTTTGGATATCGGAAAGTATCGCTCAACACTAGTCCCTGGTTGTGTATTACCCAAAGTATTTCACCTGTTACCCAAAGTTCTGTACATTGTTAGGTAATCCCAAACAAGGTACCCAACTTTGGTTAAAAGGTGAAATACTTTGGGTAATACACAACCAGGGACACAACTTTGGCCAAAAGGTAAAATACTGTACATAAACCACAACAAGGTAGACAACTTTGGTTTGCAAAGGTATACTGTGGGTACACAAGGTACAAAGGTCACAGAGCAGTTTATTAAACTCTGTCATCCTACCAGTCTAGTCTTCCTTCAGGGGACATAAAGTATTCAGCAAATTTGTCCCTCATTTGGGAAACAGTGACAGAACTTCTATTGGTAATGTTCTGGTAATCATGCAAGGTGGTTTCTTCAGAGTGGTCCTCAATGGAAATTTGTTCCTTGCTGATAACAAAATTATGTAGAACCACACAAGTTTTGATAACCTCGTCCACAGTTTCAGTCTTTAGGTTGATCGCAGTCAATAGAACACGCCATTTGGCTGTCAGAATCCCAAAAGCGCACTCCACCATTCTTCTGGCTCTTGTGAGGCGGTAATTGAAAATTATTTTTGTCAGTGTCAATCCTCTGCTGGAGTACGGTTTCAGCAGGTGTTCTGATAGCTGGAAGGCTTCATCCCCTACACAAGCAAAAGGCATTGGTGGGCCAGATGTTTGAGGTAGTGGTCTAGGGGTGGGAACTGGAAGGTGTTTCCATACAGCTGACTGCCCATTGCTGACAGTTTGAACACGTGAGAGTCATTGGAGCGCCATAGGCCCCAATATCTACAGCAATAAATTTGTACTCCGCGTCAGCGATGGCCATTAGGACAATTGAAAAATATTTTTTGTAATTAAAAAATTCTGATCCAGATCCTGCTGGCTTGACAATCCGGATATGTTTCCCATCCACAGCGCCCAGGTAATTAGGAAACTGACATATTTGTTCAAACTTTTCAGCAATTTCAATCCAACTCTCAGTTGTGGGCTCTGGTAGAAATTCCGCAACTAGAGAGTCCCACAATGCATGGCATGTGTGCTTCACAATTCCATAGATGGTGGAAATCCCAAGTCTGTACTGGAAATGGAGTGAGGAAAGAGATTCTCCAGTTGCCAGGAATCTGTGAATAAAAAAAAAAAATTAGTTTCAAATCACAGCATTACATTCCAGAAATCAGCTATAACAATTGGAGATACAATAAAAAAAATTATTTTTATAGTATCTCCAATTGTTAAAGTGGAGTCAGATGGGCGTATACTAACTACCAGCAACAACATTCCAGGACAAGTGTGCTTTGAAGCAAGCAGATCCAATAAATATGGCTTACCGAAGAGTCACCATCAGACGCTCCGCCGGTGAAATGGAGAAGCGGCAATACATGTCAGATCTTCTTATCAGGTCTCCAATGCGCTCCAGCAAGAAATCAAAGGTCTCCATTTTCATCCTAACATATTTGAAAAATTTCTGAGGGTTTCCTCGTAGCTCCACGTATAGTGCAGAATACACCCCACGGTCATTCTCTGGGCTGTGATGGGGTGGATCCAAAAACGTCGTCGCCGCTGACGCATGATACGCTGCTGTCTTTTTCTCTCCTTCTCCAGAACAATCGCTTTCAGACGATTCGCCTCCACTATGAAATCCACCAAATTCTTCAGAATGTTTCCTATCACAACATCCATCTTCACCAGCCACTTGCTCTTCTCTCCAACCTGCACTTGCTCCTCTACAACCTGTCAAAGATGGGCTGTAGGAACACTGTATATATAGGTTTTCAGTAGCCAATCACATTTGGAAGCCCCCAAGGGGCGTTTTAAAAAACCCGATCCGTCGTAATCCGTCGAAAAACGGATGAAATGGATGAGACGGATCCGGTTTTCGGACGGATTTTCTTGACGGATCCGGCCGAAAACCGGATCCGGCGCTCCAGCGCGACGCCAGATAGCGCCTCACGGCAAAAAACTGATGTGTGAAAGAGGCCTTAGACACTCAAAAAAAATCTACTCAGTCGTACCACATAAAAATAAAATATTTCTCTGCGCACTCAAAAAGGATGTTTGGGACCCCTTTAAAATTGCTGGATTATCATGCTGAGGAAAAGAATCTGGCTGTATTGTGCACTGTCAAAAAGCAAATAGAGGAAAAAAAGAAAATGGCTCTGGATTGCTTTGCAATAAAAAAAAGGTCTATCAGCCCTGGCCAAAAAAATTTTCAAAGCCAATTACACCTGGGGCTAGGAATATACGGCCAATATATCCTACAGGTAGCAGCAGCACCAGAACACAGGAAGGGAATGGACCCTCTTGATGTATGCAATGATCTATATACAAACATACAGTGCCTGCAGGCCTTGTACTGATGTGTATAGAGCGATGTACACTACCCTGCCTACCTAAGGCCTCTTTCACACATCCGTTTTGTGCCTGACGGCGCCCCCGGCATTTTGCCGGATCGCCGCATCGGGCAACTAGTATGTAAAACCGGATGAGACGCATCCGGTTTTTTGCCGGATCCGTTTCTGTCCTCCGTAAAAAAAAACGGATCCGTCTCATCCGGTGTATCCGATTTTGCATCCGTTTTCGACGGAATGCGCCGGATCCGGTTTTTAAAAACTCCTTTTTTGGGGTTCCAAACATGATTGGCTACTGTAATCCTATATATACACTGTTCCTACAGCCCATCTTTGACAGGTTGTAGAGGAGCAAGGTGCAGGTTTGAGAGAAGAGCAAGTAGCAAGTGATTGGCAAACATGGATGTGATTATTGGCAATATCTTCAAGAACCTTGTTGATTTTACTGCGGAGGCGAATCGCTTGAGGTTTATAGTTATGGAGAAGGAGCGAAAGATTGAGCAGCGCATTATGCGTCAGCGCCAGCGAAGACGACGCCGTAATGTGGATCCACTCTATCACGGCACAGAGATTAACCCGTGGTGTCTATTCTACACTGAACATGGAGCTGAGAGAAAACCCTGAGAAATTTTTTGCCTATCTGCGGATGAATAAAGAAAATTTTGACTATTTGCTGGAGCGTGTTGGAGACCAAATAAAAAAATCGGACACCTATTGTCGGTTCTCGATTTCTCCGGCGGAGCGTCTCATGGTCACTATAAGGTAAGCTATATGTATTGGATCTGTTTGCTTGAGCACACTTGTAATTTTATAATTTTTTTAACATCACAGGACAACAAGGGAACCATATCAGTACACTAAAACATGTTCAAAAACAGTGTTTTTCCTTGATTTTATTATTTTTGGTATCTCCAATAGTTATAGCTGAGTTCTGCAATGTTATGCTGTGTTTGTGAACTCAATTTTTATTTTCTATTTTGTTTTCAGATTTCTGGCAACTGGCGAAACGCTGTCATCGCTCCGTTTCCAGTATCGCCTGGGAATATCAACGCTTCCGGCATAATAAAGTATACTTGTCGTGCTCTGTGGGATAGTTTGGTTGGAGTATTCCTTCCAGAGCCAACAACAGAGCGGTGGCTTGAAATAGCGGACCAGTTTCTCTGTATCTGCCAGTTCCCCAATTGCCTGGGCGCTGTTGATGGCAAACACATCCGCATTCAAAAGCCTGCAGGAACCGGGTCAGAATTCTTCAACTACAAAAAATATAGGTCATCCTGATGGCTATTGCAGATGCGGAGTACAAGTTTATTGCGGTGGACATTGGGTCTTATGGACGGTCCAATGACTCTCAAGTTTTTAAACTTTCTGCTATGGGGCGGAAACTGTACGGAAACAGTTTTCAGTTTCCACCCCCTAGGCCACTGCCTCAAATCTCAGGCCCACCGATGCCTTTTGTGTGTGTAGGTGATGAGGCATTCCAGCTGTCCGAACACCTCTTGAAGCCGTACGCCAGCAGAGGATTGATCCATACAAAGAGAATTTTCAACTACTGCCTCACAAGAGCCAGACGGATGGTGGAGTGTGCCTTTGGGATTATGACAGCTAAATGGCGTGTCCTTTTGACTGCGATAAACTTGAAGACAGAGACTGGATGATGTTGTTAAAGCGTGCGTGGTCCTACATAATTTTGTCCTAACCAAGGAACCGATTTCTATGGAGGACCACAATCAAGAAACAACTTTGCACGACTACAGCAACATTACCACTCGCAGTATAGTCGCGGTTTCCAGAATGAGGGACCATTTTGCCCAATACTTTGTGTCACCAGAAGGTAGTGTTGACTGGCAGGATGAAAGAGTGTGATCAATTGATTTGTTCTTTTAAAACTTTCTTTACCCACAATAAACCTTTAAAAGTTAACTTGTCTACCTTCTTGTGTGTTTTCTACTGCCTGTAACCTTTTTGCATAGTTGTGTCCCTGGCTGTTTGTTTTAACAAAAGTATTTCACCTTTTGTCCAAAAAAGTGTACATTGTAGGGCAGGGTTCCCCAACTCCAGTCCTCAAGGCACACCAACAGGTCATGTTTTCAGGATTTCCTTTGTATTGCTCAGGTGATAATTGCCTCACCTGTGCAATACAAAGGAAATCCTGAAAACCTGATCTGTTGGTGGGCCTGAGGACTGGAGTTGGGGAACCCTGTTGTAGGGGATAACCTAACAAAGTACACAATTTTTGGAAAAAGGTAATATACTTTGCATACTACACAACCCGGGACACAACTTTGGCAAAAAGGTTAAATTTATGAACCTTTTAGCCAAAGTTAGGTGTTTTTTACTAATGTTGTTTGTGTACCCACATGTTTACCTGGTTTAATACATTTGTTACTTAACATCCTATAAATAAATTACAGACAACATTTGTAAACCACTTTAACTTTTATTAAAAAAAAAATATTTTTTAATATAATTTTTTAAAATTTGGTTTTTTTGCCAACTTTTTTTATTTCAATAAACTTTATTTTTTATTAAAGTAGAATTTTTTTAAGGGTATAAAAAAACATATTTACAACACATATTTACAGGTCAGTGTATTGTGGGGTGGAAGTACTGCTGGAGGAGCTGCGGGACACTTCGACCGTTGGAGTGTTGAGGGACGACCGGGATGGTGGTGGTGAAGGAACAGGAAGAGGTGAAGGGGTGGAAAGAGTAAAAGAATGGGAAGACAAGGCAGAACAGGTGGGTGGTGGTGGAGTGGAGGGTTGGGCAGGAGGAGCAGGTGACATGGTAGGGAATTGGAAGGGGGAAGGAGATCGGTATGAGGTAGGAGTGTGGTACGGGGTAGGTGGCTGGTAGTGGGGAGGTTGCTGGTACTGGGGAGGTGACTGCAGTTGGGGAGGTGGGGGGTACTGGGGAGGTTGTTGTAATTGGGGAGGTTGATGGAGCTGGGGAGGTGGCTGATATTGAATAGGAGGGGGAGGATGGACGGCGGCTGGAGGGGGGGGAGGTGGAGGAACGACTGGGGTGGATGGAGGAGGATGGGAGATAGCCTGCACTACAGCAGCGTGGACACGTATGCATTACATACATCTGCTGGTCAAGAGACAGCGTATCTATGCGCTCCGCCACAGACCTATAAAAGCTGTGATTAGGAGATGCTCTTGCTTCTGACTGCATAGTTTGCAGAAGTGTCTTTACCTCCAAAACTGCGGAGGTTATCTGATGAATGCCTGCGGTAAGTTGTTCAGATAATACCTTAAGACAGTTCTGGAAAGATGCATTCATATGCAAGAACTCGGGCGCATAGTTCCTTTCCTGACCCCTCTGACGCTGCCGCCCAGTACCCGCAGCTGTACTAGAGGTGGCAGTGGCAGAAGGGTGGGGTAAAGGGAATGAAATCTCCTCACCAGCAGCTGCATGTAATGCAGGCGGCCACGATGCTCCAGCGCTGGTGGAGGGGACTGCGGAATCTAATGTGTGGGAAGGTGCAGATGTAGAGGGGCGGTCGAAGTGTCCCTCGGTGTCGGTCTCCTGAGGGATCGCTCTAGAAGGCGCCAACTCTGCGGGTGCCCGAGTGCTGGTCACCGTGCTGTGGAAGAAAGAAAAAACATACAATTAATATACAGATGTGGAATGGCCCTGGCTGTAAAAAAACATTGGATAGATGTTAACATTTTATTGTAATATTTACCTTTGGTGACCATAGTTTTACGCAGGAACGCCAGGGCTCGTGCGTACTTGTACTTGCTCTGGCGTCCTGAAGAACCACTCGGGGCCCGCATCTCCTTATTGAACTCCTTCTTAAAGCGATCCCTCACAGACCGCCACCGCTTCACAATTCTCTCCCCTGAAACGAGAAAGCACACATTGGTTACTATACAACATCAGTGTTTCCCCAACTTCAGTCTTCGTGTCCCCCAGAGGTCATGTTTTCATTATTTCCATAGTGTTGCACAAAAGGAAATCCTGAAAACATGAACCATGGGGGACACGAGGACTGAAGTTTGGGAAACACAGCTTTACAGTCAGCAATCTGAACTATACTTACGGTGTTGAGTCTGGGACCGAACATCGAGGTCCTCCCAGCGGTCCACCATTGTCGCTGCCACTTCCTCCAAAGCCGTCGGGTCACAACTTGATCAGAATGCCGGCGGTCAACCATGTTCCACAGCGGCTCCCTTTCTCTGACCAGATCAATTAGGTGACCATAGTTTTACGCAGGAACGCCAGGCTCGTGCGTACTTGTACTTGCTCTGGCGTCTGAAGAACCACTTGGGCCGCATTCCTTATTGAACTCCTTCTTAAAGCGATCCCTCACAGACCGCCACCGCTTCACAATTCTCTCCCCTGAAACGAGAAAGCACACATTGGTTACTATACAACATCAGTGTTTCCCCAACTTCAGTTTCGTGTCCCAGAGGTCATGTTTTCATTATTTCCATAGTGTTGCACAAAAGGAAATCCTGAAAACATGAACCATGGGGGACACGAGGACTGAAGTTTGGAACACAGCTTTACAGTCAGCAATCTGAAACTATACTTACGGTGTTGAGTCTGGGACCGAACATCGAGGTCCTCCCAGCGGTCCACCATTGCCGCTGCCACTTCCTCCCAAAGCCGTCGGGTCACAACTTGATCAGAATGCCGGCGGTCAACCATGTTCCACAGCGGCTCCCTTTCTCTGACCAGATCAATTAGGAGGTCTACGTCTATCCCCTCCTCACCGTCCTAGTCGGGAGCACGCTGTGAAGCCTGTGAAATTAAAATAGAAAAAAAAAAAACATTACCATACACATTAGCATGTGAAAATGAAAAAAGTATACATGTTAAACTAAATCAAATTAAGAAAAAAAAATAGAGATATCAAATTGTTTTAAAAAATTTTTTTAAAAATTATATTAAATCTTACCAAAAAAGGTAAATAGTAAAAAAATTATAATCAAACCTAAAAATTTAAATTTAAAAATGCACCCCAACAAAGATAAAAATTTGGGGAAAGAAAACAAAATTACATTGGAATCCAAAAAAAATAAATAAACTTACACGTTGGGAACCGCAGACAGTCTCACGACGACGACTCTGGGAGGCACTGTGAGGACCCCTTTGTTGGCTCCCAGATCTGAGAAACTAAAAAAACAAAAAAATTTAGGATATTGTCATGTGTTGGCCGCTGTGTCAAGTATGTACTAAATGGTTTTCTATGTGTTGTGTGTAGTGTGATGTTGTGTTTATGCGATTGATGTAGGATACTTGCGAATTGTGAGCCCACTCCGGGTATCTCTCCACCTCGTCCTTCTTCCTCTGGGAGCTCCTCATCATCTTGCGATTCCTGTTATTAAAAAAAGACAATCAATACATATATCCCACAGATGGATTGTGGAGAAAAAAAAATGAAGATATTTTTACCGCCAATTGCTGACGATGGGAAGGAGGGCTCCCAGAAGAAGATGTGTCCCGATCAGCTGGCTCAAGTGGCTGGGAGGGAGGAAATGATGCTGCTGCTGCTGCCGCCGCTTCCTCAGCTAAAGCCGCCAGTGCGGCAGCTGCTGCAGCTGTTTGACGCTCTCTGCTGTGGAAGACACAAAAAGGCCCAGTGAATATATTTGTATATTCCTTGTCCGTGGCTGAAAGAGAAAAACAAACATGTAATTTTTAGGGAAATGAGGGATGTCATATTTACTTTCTGCTGGCTGTCCTCTCTGCCCGTCTCTCCCCCTCTCGGCTTGCTGCTGCCGCCGCCTCCGCCGCCGCCTGTCTTTGCCGTCTTCTGCTGTTGAGTAAAAAGGGACAGTGAATATACTATTCCTTGGCCCTGGCTGAAAGAAAAACAAACATGTAATTTTGAGCGAAATGGGGGATGTCATAGTTACTTTCTGCTGGCTGTCCTCCTAGCTTGGAGGATGTCCTCTCCCCTTTCTGCTGCTGCTGCCGCCGCCGCCTCTCGTTCACGTCTTCTGCTGTTGAGTAAGGACACAAAAAGGGACAGTGAATATATGTTTATTCCTTGTCCCTGGCTGAAAGAGAAAAACAAACATGTAATTTTTAGGGAAATGGGGGATGTCATATTTACTTTCTGCTGGCTGTCCTCCTAGCTTCCATGATGTCCAATCCCCTTGCTGCTGCTGCTTCTGCTGCTGCCGCCTCCTCCCTTTCAAATCTTCTGCTGTGGAATAAACAGACAATAAGGGACTGTGAATTTATGTATTCATTGTCTCTGTTTTCAAAAATAACATTCAAACATGGACAGGAGTGAGCTTTGGTGTACGGAACACAACATCCCGTCATTAATTGGACCCATAAACAGTACCAGGGGTACCCACCCTATCACTGGAAAAAATGCACACTTGATACAGTACCAGGGGGAACAACTTCATCACTGGTAAACAATGGTGACTAGAGTTGAGCGATACTTTCCGATATCCAAAAGTATCGGAATCGGAATGGTATCGCCGATACCCAAAAAATATCGGTGATACCCGATACCGATACCGGAAATCCAATGTAAGTCTATGGGAACAAAATATCGTAATTAAAAAAAACCCATTCTTGCCTTGTTGGTTAATTGTACATGAAGGAAAACAACAAAGAGTAATGTAGAATGTATTAGGGAGGTTGAGGAGACATTAAAGGCATAGATGTTTAACCCCTTCATGACCCAGCCTATTTTGACCTAAATGACCTGGCCATTTTTTGCAATTCTGACCAGTGTCCCTTTATGAGGTAATAACTCAGGAACGCTTCAACGGATCCTAGCTATTCTGAGAATTTTTTTTGTGACATATTGGGCTTCATGTTAGTGGTAAATTTAGGTCGATAATTTTTGCGTTTATTTGTGAAAAAAATGGAACTTTGGCCAAAATTTTGAAAATTTCGCAATTTTCAAATTTTGAATTTTTATTCTGTTAAACCAGAGAGTTATGTGACACAAAATAGTTAATAAATAACATTTCCCACATGTCTACTTTACATCAGCACAATTTTGGGAACAACATTTTTTTTTGTTAGGAAGTTATAAGGGTTAAAAGTTGACCAGCGATTTCTCATTTTTACAGCAAAATTTACAAAACCATTTTTTTTTAGGGACCACCTCACATTTGAAGTCACTTTGAGGGTCTATATGGCAGAAAATACCCAAAAGTGACACCATTATAAAAACTGCACCCCTCAAGCTACTCAAAACTACATTCAAGAAGATTATTAACCATTCAGGTGCTTCACAGGAACTAAAGCAACGTGGAAGGAAAAAATGGACATTTTAATTTTTCCAACAAAATTTTTCTTTTAGCATCAATTTTTTCATTTTTGCATGGGCATCAGGATAAAATGGACCCTAAAATTTGTTGGGCAATTTCTCCTGAGTATCCAGATACCTCATATGTGGTCATAAACCACTGTTTGGGCGCACGGCAGGGCTCAGAAGGGAAGGAGCGCCATTTGACTTTTTGAATGGAAAATATGCTGGAATATTTAGCGGTTGCCATGTCGCATTTGGAGAGTCCCTGTGTGCCTAAACATTGGAGCTCCCCCACAAGTGACCCCATTTTGGAAACTAGACACCCTAAGGAACTTATCTAGATGCAGAGTGAGCACTTTGAACCCCCAGGTGCTTCACAAATTGATCCGTAAAAAAAAGAAAGTACTTTTTTTTTCACAAAAATTTTCTTTTAGCCTCAGTTTTTTCATTTTCACATGGGCAACAGGATAAAATGGATCCTAAAATTTGTTGGGCAATTTCTCCTGAGTACACAGATACCTCATATGTGGTCATAAACCACTGTTTGGGCGCACGGCAGGGCTCAGAAGGGAAGGAGCGCCATTTGACTTTTTGAATGGAAAATTAGCTCCAGTCGTTAGCGGACACTATGTCATGTTTGGAGAGCCCCTGTATGCCTAAACTTTGGAGCTCCCCCACAAATGACCCCATTTTGGAAACTAGACCCCCTAAGAAACTTATGCAGATGCACAGTGAGCACTTTGAACCCCCAGGTGCTTCACAAAACTTTATAACGCAGAGCCGTGAAAATAAAAAATCATTTTTTTTTCTCAAAAAATTATTATTTAGCCCCATATTTTTTATTTTCACAATGGTTACAGGAGAAATTGGACCCCAAAAGTTGTTGTCTAATTTGTCCTAAGTACGCTAGTACCTCACATGTGGGGAGAACCACTGTTTGGGCACACGTCAGGGCTTGGAAGGGATGTAGTGACGCTTTGAAATGCCGACTTGATGGAATGGTCTGCGGGCGGGCAGAGCCCCTGATGTGCCTAAACAGTAGAAACCCCCCACAAGTGACCACATTTTGTAAACTAGACCCCTCAAGGAACTTAACTAGATATGTGGTGAGCACCTTGAACCCCCACATGCTTCACAGAAGTTTGTAATGCAGAGCCGTGAAAATAAAAAATCATTTTTTTCCTCAAAAACTGATTTTTTTAACCCGCAATTTTTTATTTTCACAAGGGTAACAGGAGAAATTGGACCACAAAAGTTGTTGCACAGTTTGTCCTGAGTACACTGTACCCCATATGTGGGGGGGAACCACTGTTTTGGCGCATGGGAGAGCACAGAAGGGAAGGAGCGCCATTTTGGAATGCAGACTTGATGGAATGTTCTGTGGGCGTCATGTTGCCTTTGCAGAGCCCCTGATGTGCCTAAACAGTAGAAACCCCCCACAAGTGACCCCATTTTGGAAACTAGAACCCCAAGGAGCTTATCTAGATGTGTAGTGAGCACTTTGAACCCCAAAGGGCTACACAGAAGTTTATAACGCCGGGCCATGAAAATAAAAAAATCATATTTTTTCCACAAACATGATCTTTTAGTCCCCAATTTTTTTATTTTCCCAAGGGTAACAGGAGAAATTAGACCTCAAAAGTTGTTGTCCAATTTGTCCTGAGTACGCTGATATCCCATATGTGGGAGAAAACTACTGTATGGGCACACTTCGGGGCTCGGAAGGGAAGTAGTGACATTTTGAATTGCCGACTTGATGGAATGGTCTGCGGGCGTCATGTTACGTTTGCAGAGTCCCTGATGTGCCTAAACAGTATAAACTCCCCACAAGTGACCCCATTTTGGAAACTAGACCCCGCAAGGAACTTATCTAGATGTGTGGTGAGCACTTTGAACCCCCAAGTTCTTCACAGAAGTTTATAACGCAGAGCCGTGAAAATAAAAAATCATTTTTTTTCCACAAAAATAACTTTTTTAGTCCCCAATTTTTTTTCCCAACAGTAACAGGAGAAATTAGACCCCCAAAGTTGTTGTGCAATTTTTCCCGAGTACGCTGATACCACATATGTGGGGGTAAACCACTGTTTGGGCACACGTCGGGGCTTGGAATAAAGGGAGCACTGTTTGACTTTTTGAACGCAAAATTTGCAGGAATCAATGGTGGCGCCATGTCGCGTATGGAGATCCCCTGATGTACCTAAATAGTGGAAACCCCTCAATTCTAACTCCAACCCTAACCCCAACACACCCCTAACCCCAACCCTAACCCCTACACACCCCTAACCCTAATACAAACCCTAACCATAACCCTAACCCCAACACACCCCTAACCCTAATCCCAACTCTAACCATAAACCTAACCACAAGCCTAACCCTAATCCCAACCCTAACCCCAAAACACCCCTAACGCTTATCCCAACCCTAACCCTAATCCCAACCTTAACCCTAATTCCAACCCTAACCCTAATTCCAACCCTAACCCTAGTTCTAACCCTTACCCTAGTTCTAACCCTAACCCTAGTTCTAACCCTAAGGCTGGGTTCATATTGCGTTTTACCAGCCCGTTCAACATGTAGCGTTGACGGGCTGGTAACGGTATAGCATAACGCGATCGCGTTATGCTATACCCGCTAGTGCAGAGGAATCAGCGATGATTCATCTGTGCTAGCGGTGATGGAGCCCAGACGCTGCAGCCTGCGTCCAAGGATCCGTCACTGAATGACGACACGTCGCGAACGCATGCCGCTTCATGGCATGCGTTGCGATGCGCACACAAATGGGGTGAATGGCAGAGTTAACGGACTGCGTTACACCGCGTTATACCGCGGTGAAACGCAGTCCATCTAACGGACTGCCATAATGCAATATGAACCCAGCCTGACCCTAAGGCCCCGTGCACACGTTGCGGATTCACTTGCGGATTTTTCTAAAATCCGCAGGTAAAACGACCTGCCTTTTACCTGCGTATTTAGCGCGGATTTGCTGCGGTTTTTCTCTGCGGTTTTACACCTATAATGGAATAGGTGTAAAATCGCTGCGGAATCCGCACAAAGAATTGACATGCTGCAGATTTAAAACCGCAGCAAATCCGCGCTGAAAAATCTGCAGCATGTACATGCGTTTTTTTTTACCATTTATTTGCATTGTACTGTACATGGTTTCTGGATCTGCTGTGGATCCGCAGCGAAATCCGCTGCGGATCAGCAGCGAAATCAGCTGCGGATTAGCAGCGAAATCCGCTGCGGATCAGCAGCGAAATCAGTTGCGGATCAGCAGCGAAATCAGCTGCGGATCAGCAGCGAAATCCGCTGCGGATCAGCAGCGAAATCCGCTGCTGATCCGCAGCGGATTTCGCTGCTGATCCGCAGCTGATTTCGCTGCTGATTTCGCTGCTGATCCGCAGCGAAATCAGCAGCGGATCAGCAGCGAAATCAGCTGAGGATCAGCAGCGAAATCAGCTGCGGATCAGCAGCGAAATCAGCTGCGGATCAGCAGCGAAATCCGCTGCGGATCAGCAGCGAAATCCGCTGCGGATCAGCAGCGAAATCCGCTGCGGATCAGCAGCGAAATCAGCTGCGGGTCAGCAGAGAAATCAATAAAACAAGGCTTTGTACATTTACTCTAATATAGTACTCACTGTGTGTAATATGTCTGAGAGTACTATATTAGAGTAAATGTACAAAGCCTTGTTTTAGTGATCTTTTGGGCAGACATTACCATTATTGCTCATTGCAGCAAATCTGGAAGCTACGGTAACATTGCTAATTGCAACTCAATTCTATTCAATGCTCACCGACACTCAGCATTTTTGGCTCCTCTTACGGACATACTACATCATTTATGTGTATTGTAAGTACAGCAATCACATGTAAAAATTTTATGTGCAATATTTATATCAATATTTATTTACTATTATTCAATAACCCTTTCTAGTAAAAGGATTTGAGCAGTAGCTTACCGTGAACTCATTTTGGATCTAGAATATATCTATCTCAGTACCATCTGGTATTTGGTCACCAATTTAATACAACATCTTTATATTTTTGTAAGTACCAGCTTAACCGCATTCATGTACTTGGCTATATAATCATGCATATTCTCAGTTCATTATTTACATTTATATATTCTTTATTTATTTAGATCCCGTGCACATTTTCATATATACTTTTTCCATCATCACCACATGAATTTGGGAAAGAACATTATCTTTGACTTTTTTCTTCTGTAAACTCAGCAACTACAGTGAGTCTAGCATTTTGCATTTAATATTTTTTCATTTTATTCATATTGTCTAGTGTTTTTGGGTATAGCGCGTGGTTTTATTTATTTTTTTTAAAGATGTTCGGATTGACGAAGAAATTGACAATGTTGTTAACGTTTTTTCTATTTTGGCAAATATGTATATTTCACAACTTCCATGCTCTTCACCTTTTTAACTTTTGACACACTTTCTCCTTCATAATCTTCAGCAGCATTATCTTTTTCATCAAATTATTCTTCATCTTCACCTTCTTTATCTTCTTCTTAAACTTCTTGCTATTCATCTTTTTGTTAACATTACTCATATTGTTCTTATTAAACTATTATTCTTCTTCATATTCTACTTCATCTTCATCTTCTTCATCATATTCTTATTTGTGACAGAGATTCCTGTACTTGTAATCTGTAAAAGTATGAATTTTTCATCCTTCCGTTCTTGCTGTCACAAAAGATTTAAATTACAACAGTATTTGTCCGTGTTCAGTTTAGCCTGCAGAAGCAGGCATTTTCCAGGGGCACCACGAGGAGGAACGGACTCACCCCCATACACTGCTTAGTCTTCTTCTGCTTATAATTTAGAGCATATATTTTGCTCTTCATTTTGGTCTTATACTTAATGTTCTTCTGCTTTTTGATCTTCTGCTTATTGTTCTTCTGTCTCTTTTTCTGTATCTTGTAGTTTGTCTTAACTTTCTTTGTCCTGTTGGTGATGTTCTTCTGGGTAATCTTTTATTTCTTCTTTGTGATGGTGTTCAGGCTGGTTGGCTTGATGCTGGTCGTCATCTTCTTCGGGGTGGTCATCAGGGTCGTCGTCTTCATTGTTGGAGATCCAGAGTGATTACCCAAAAAAACATTTAAAAAATCTTCAATTTGTAAATGTAGCTGAAGGTACAAGAAGGCTGACTAACTTCCGAGAACCAGCTGACGTTACTGGAACCCGGAGGGGCAGCAGAAGGAAAAGAGCCAATGGCACAACCGAGGACCAGCTGATGTTACTGGGACACCGTTACTAAGCAGGAGGTACCTGTGCTCCAAAGCACTACCAAAGACCAGCAGACGTTGCTGGAACTCGGATACCGAGATGGAGGCACCTAGGCCAAAGGCACTGCGGAGAACCAGTTGACAGTACTGGAACCCGGACGGGTAGCAGAAGGTACAAGAGCCAATGCAAGTAACGAGGACCAGCAGACTGTGCTGGAACCCAGAGAGGCAGCAGAAGGAAAAGAGCCAATGGCACAACCGAGGACCAGCTGACGTTACTGGGACACGGTTACTAAGCAGGAGGTACCTGTGCTCCAAAGCACTACCAAGGACCAGCAGACGTTGCTGGAACTCGGATACCGAGATGGAGGCACCTAGGCCAAAGGCACTGCGGAGAACCAGTTGACGGTACTGGAACCCGGACGGGTACCATAAGGCACCCATGAAAATGTAAGTTGACAGGCCGCCCAGCCGTCCGCAGTTACCGAATCACACAGTCCTACAGTGGGTGCTTGTCCTATTGTCACAACGGAAACAGCCTTTATTTACATATCCCACAGCACACATAGGAATGACCAAAACTGCAGGCACCATATAGTCGGCTAACCAGAATGCAACACGACAGGACAACTTATTGGAGGCTAATTGACGTTGACACTGCCAGGAAACAGCTGTCGTGCTGTAACCAGGCTGGGCAGGAGTCAGTACCCGTGCCAAGTACTTCCGAGCAACAACTGGCGGTGTTGGAGCCCAGGGATGAGAAGAGAACAGGGTGGAGGCAGCAGGACTTTTTGCCGTACACACAGCAGGGGAACAGCTGACATTACTGAACCCCAGTAACACAGGAGCAAGTGTTGACTGTGCTAACAGCACTTCCAGGCAACAACTGGCGGTGTTGGAGCCCAGGGATGAGAGGAGGACAGGGTGGAGGCAGCAGGACTTTTTGACGTACACACAGCAGGGGAACAGCTGCTGTTACTGAACCCCAGTAACACAGGAGCAAGTGTTGACTGTGCTAACAGCACTTCTAGGCAACAACTGGCGGTGTTGGAGCCCAGGGTCAAGGAGGATGTTTAAATAGTAGATCAAGTATTTCCTTGTTACATGTCAATTTTAAATGTCTATACTCCAAACAAGTGAAAGATAAGCTTTACTACCATAAGATGATGATTTCAGTTAAAAAAATATCGAGATAAATAAAGAATTGACAAACATAAACGCATACATTAACATGTTTAACAGCAATGCAAACCACAAAATAAATTAGTTAAGGAATCTGCTATACGGTTGTACATAAAAGCATACAAGTACATATCTGAATCCATTAATGATGGATAAGTAACAGTATGTACACCATTTTTATTGTATAGACAATGAATGTCTGACTTCAAAACATCATCAGCATTACAAGTTATCTGTGACATTAATAAAATGTTACATTTGCTGAATAATGTCACTAAACAGTTTATAAAAATTATACAATTTCCATCATGCAATACTCATAATATGTGCCAATAATCATTTTTATTAACAAACATAACCTTTAAAAAGTGCATAGTGCAAATTGCTATTTATGCCTGACTGTGGACTTGCAAGCATGACAACGGATAGATAAGGTATATATAGATGAGACTGCATAGCCACAGATGGTGAATGGCCATGTAATACTGTACCTCAATAAAGTGTGCGTCACTACTACATAATTTTTGTTATATAGCTTTATAAACAGGGTACGTGCATGTATGCTTGCGCCTTTGTTTGGACGCACAGACTGCCTTCCTGCTGTGACGCGTTGGGTAGTGAACAGTTGTGTGCAGTGTTCACTGCAGTCTCTGCGGAATAACCACACTTAGGCCTTATAACTTTTCAGACTTTCTTTATCAATCTACCAAGATGAAGAAGGCAAGGGAGTAAGGCACGTGGTCGTGGCCGTGGAGTTTCAGCAGGGAGAGGACGTTGGGATTCTGTGGCTGCTGCCGCCCCCAGTGACACAGCATCCACCAGTTTTCCCCGTGAGCCTTCCTTTATGCGCACTTTTGTAGGAGGTCGGCGTACCCCCCTGCTGCGGGAAGAACAAATTGAAGCCGTTGTTGGTTGGATGTCAGCCAATGCATCGACTTCAATTGCTTCCACCTCCTCTCAGGACCACAGCACTGTTGAGCAACCATCTGTCTCTTCACCGCCTGCCAAATTGCCCAGGCAGTCACAGAGTTCTGTACAGGAGCCAGCTGAGTGTCTGCTTCTGTTCTCAGAATCTGTTGGCTTGCAAACAGGGGCCCAGCCAAGCAGCATTCTGGAATGTGAAGAAGAGGGAGTATGCAGTGATGCGCAACAGCTGTGTCTCTCTGAATCTGAAGAGGCGGGTGAGACAGTGCCGATGGTCAGCACACCGCAGAACGCATCTGATGATGATGAGACTCAGGTGCCAGTTTCTGTTGAGCATGGTGCTGGCCAGACCACCCAACAGCAGCAAGTGTTGGAAGAGGGTAGTGGAGATGATGAGGTCCAAGACCCAACATGGCGTGAGGAACAGGAAGGTGGTGGGAGCAGCTCAGAGGAATACTAATAATAATAATATTAATTTATATAGCGCCATCATATTCCGCAGCGCTTTACAGTTTAGCAGTTTCAGAACACAAGTCATAAGTAACAACGTTAACAATACAATAATTTAAGCTAAATAAGTCGCCCCTGCTCGTGACAGCTTACAATCTACAATGAGGTGGGGAGATACAAAGTATAGGTGTTTATATACAATGGTGCATTTACAATGATGGTCCAGCCATCTTAAGGGAGTGAGGGATGGAGATAGTGAATGGGCTAGACACACACACACACACACTTACACAGAATACATAGAATGACTTTGATTAGTGAATGTGATAGGCCGCTCTGAACAAATGTGTTTTGAGGGAGCGCCTGAAACCATGCAAATTGTGGATAGTCCTAATTTCTTGGGGTACAGCATTCCAGAGGATTGGCGCAGCGCGGGAGAAGTCTTGGAGTCGGGAGTGGGAGGTACGGATTAGTGCAGAGGTTAGTCGAAAGTCGTTTGCAGAGCGCAGCAGTCGGTTAGGCCGATAGATAGAAATGAGGGAGGAGATGTAGGGGGTGCTGCACTGTGGATAGCTTTGTGGCTGAGAACCAGTACTTTGGTTGAAAGCTGTGAGAGGCCTAGAGAAGTGGTTAGTGATAGAAGGAAGATAGAGGAAGACATTGCCCCAACGGTACAAACAGGAGGGAGAGTTAGGCTGCAGACTCGGTTGCCTGTAGCCTCCAGTTTGGCACCTGTTCGGAGCAGTTGTCTTCCAAAAGTCAAAACGTGCGCTCCCAGGACTTGCACTGCGTGGTCCTTTTTTGACACACTTGCAGATGATATTTTCTATGTCAAATGCAAGCTGTGTAATCAAAAATTAAAAATAGGTAAAAGTGTCAGTAACCTCAATACCACTAATATGTGGAAACATGTGCGGACAAAGCACGTAGTTGAGTTACAAAGACACACTGGAGATGTAGGCCAACCTACAGCAGCACCTACATCTTCAGGTTGTGTTGAAGCCTCTTCATCGAGCTCACACACAGCTGGTTCTGCTTCCTCACAGGATCGCCATGGAAGAACCTCGGTCACTATTGTCCAGAGACAAAGTGTTATTCCACACACAGCAGCAAGTTCCCTGTCATCCTCACACTCCCAGGCCACAAAACAGCCATCGGTAGCACAGGCATGGGATAAAAGACGGCCATACTCGGCAAACCATCCACGAGCACAGGCTCTGAATGCTGGCATTGCAAAACTCCTGTCCCTTGAAATGCTGTCATTCAGGCTGGTGGAGACAGACAGTTTCCGTAACTTAATATCATTGTCAGTCCCACAATACAATGTGCCAAGCCGATTTCATTTCAGCAGGCAAGCCGTCCCTGGTCTGCAAAAGCATGTTGAGGGAAAAATTAAACATGCGCTACTAAACGCCATCAGTAGCAAGGTCCACCTGACCACCGATGCGTGGACCAGTACCCATTGTTATGATCTGCTACAACCACTAAGGAAAGAAGGGAATTCTGTCCCTACAATAGAACTAAGCTGAATCCCTACGATGTAACGGGGAACCTGATCCTGTGACCAGACCCGCTAAAGTCCTCAGCTAGTCTGAACGAAGACCTATAGTTGCGAGGGAGGAATTCCTACAAGATCTAGGGACTGGGAGAAAAGGTGGACACCTCCTAACAGAAATTGTAGCAGGGATAATTAAACAAAAAACAAAATACTTTGAGATCCTAACATCAAGCAAAACTGACTGAGTAAGGCACCTAAGCACCCGCCTAGCTTAACAGTAGATAATAGAATGAAGTCAAGCAAAGCCAGAAGGGCGGAGCCAGACTAAATAGGGAAAAAAGGTCATGTGACCAGCAAACTGAAACAAAACCTAACAAGAGGGTTCTAACACCCATGGCCAGGGACAATACCTTTCCCTCACTGCCCATTGGGTCAATGTTGTGGAGCCGGGTACTGATCTTGCGAGTGGCGCTGTACGTGTTCTGCCAACTCCAAGGATTGCAGGAATCAAGTCTGTACACATTGACTCCTCCTCCTACTCCAGTTCCTCAGAATCATCGCTGCAGGAGCCGTCACGGTCTACCTCCACATGGACCCGTGAACGGTTACCTGTTGCGACCGATATGAGCACAGCCGTGTCCAAACGTCAACAGGCCGTCCTGAAATTAATTTCCATGGGGAATCGAAGCCACACAGCGCAGGAGCTCTGGAATGCCATCAAGCAGGAGAGCGACGTGTGGTTTTTGGCAGCGAATCTCCAGCCAGGCTTGGTAGTGTGTGACAATGGCCGAAATCTGGTGGCAGCTCTGGGCCTTGGCAACCTCACTCACATACCATGTCTGTCACATGTGCTCAACTTGGTCGTGCAGAGTTTTTGGAGGGACTATCCGGATCTTGATGCACTGCTGCACAAGGTCCGCCTAGAGTGCGCTCACTTGCGACGTTCCAGCATGGCCAGATCGCTGATTGCAGCTCTGCAACGCAGATTTCGCCTTCCTGAACATCGCACCATATGTGACGTACCCACCAGGTGGAATTCCACGTTACATATGCTGGAGCGGTTGTGTGAGCAGCAGCCAACAGTAATGGAATGTGGGGGTGCGCACTGTGGAGAGCTTTGTGGGGGACAACCAATTGAGTTGAGAGCCTCAGGGTTGATCCTTTTTTAAATGGCTAACGAAAAGAGGAAAAAAATTTTGCAAGCTTTCGAGACACTCAGTCTCTTCATGGGGCTAACTAAACAAAATCTGAAAAACACATATTTTAACAAAAAACAAAAAAAAAAACAATAGTAAACAAGTGACTAAGCAGAAAGATCCGGTTACAACCATATTTCCAGCCCCCATACTGTTTTTTTAGGACCCCCAAATCTAAGAAAAAAATCATTGTCAAATTCCCTGCCTCCCAAACTAGGAACCTTGCCTTGCAATCAGAAGAAAGCAAAACCTTCCTTTAAAAAAATGACCACGACAAGATAAAGATCCCAACTCACATCGGCACAAGATCCCGGGGTACTTTCAGCTGCATACATCTAATGTTTGTACCAAAATTTATTAAAAAATTCAACTGGGGGTTGTATGTGGGGGAGACCGGCAAAAATGAGAACAAGATGAATTTTACGCCCCAAAAGAGAAAAAAAAGGATCTACTGGGGGAAAACATTTGCCCCCCTGACATGCATTCAATATAAAATACGGGGACTAAAAGCGTTCACATCTCAGAGCAAAAAAATTTGCGAAAAAAAATTTTATGGGGATTTTTTCACTTTTTAAGTGGAATGAACCTGTCACAGGGGTTTTTGCCTATTAAAAAATTTTAAGAATTTTACCCAAAACCCTTTGGGAAAAATCACAAAACATTACCGACCCCAATAGGGGGGAATAAAACTTTCTCTCCTTATCTATAAAATTTTTCCAATTTTTAGCTCATCCCCCCAAAAACTATTCGTTTTACCACTTTTCTTACCTATTCATTTTTTCTGTTTTTTGTGTAAAATATGTGATTTTCAGATTTTTTTTTTTGTTCAGCCCCATGAAGAACCGAGTAGTCTCGAAAGTTTGCTTTTGCCCCATTTTCCAAAAAAAGGGTATCAACCAGAGGACTCTCAACCCAAAAATATTTTTCTATCTAGGGGAACCCCGGGGTACAAATAACATCTTGGGTGACAACCATACTTTGAATTGGTTCTTAATAATAGGCACCAGTGAAGGACTGGCAAGGACTTATAAGGGGACATCGCCATTTTTGCGTGTTTTTGAGAGTCAACGCGGATGGCGAGTGCAGAGATGCATTCAGCCGGACGTCCCCCTTATCTCCTGTTCAAAAAAAAATGCAAGCCAAGGGGGATGAGTTTTGGAGGGTGGGGAGGGGAGTCACAAATTCCGTCCCTTCGGGCTCAGCGCAACTGGTTCCTCACAAAGGGTGGGGGGGGTCCTTTGGAGGAGGATGGGGGAGTCATATGTACAGCACCCCCTTCAAAAAAACCAATCTGAGGGGCGACCCCCCCATCATTAATCATCTCCGGGATTTGACTGTGTGACTTTTTTCAGCGAGAAATCTGAGCTGCTATTTGTGAATTTCAATCAAAGTGCTTGTCGTGTATATTAGTAAATTAAAGACGAATTTTGATTTTATTTTTTTTGTGGTAGATGCTTTTAAGGACCCAGTAAATGTAAAGCATTTTCTAGCAATCTGTAGTACAGACCCAGTAATAAGAATTTTTAGTGAAAAAAAATGAATCTTGTTTTTATATTTTTTGTGGGGAGAAATTTTAAGGACCCAGTAAATGCATTAAAGCACACTGGGGGAAAGCTGTATCAAGCTGCTAAAAGGTTTTTTTTTTAGTTTTATCCAGGATATTTTTTTTAAACTACAACTGAAAGGGGAAATTTTAAAATTTTGAATATCACCTTATAAAAATTTGGAATTAGACGCCAACTTATAGTTTTTTCAGAGTTATAATTCTTTTTCTAGAAATTTTATGAAATAGCCTCCACTGTTCTACTTATCCAAAATTCATTGTATACAAGAAGAATCTGCATGGTTGTACGATGGGGAACAAAATACCAAGCGTGTGACAAGGCATGGATTTTTGGGGAGAAGTCTAAATATTTTCTATCTACTGGCATTGTGACATGAATTGCATTGGGGAGAGAAACTTTTTGGGGAAAAAGAGTGAATCGTGCTACGGTAAATTTAGGTGCGGAAATTACAAACAAAAATATTTTGATTGTGTTAGTCAGTGGGGGTTTTTAAAAACCCCCAAATTTAGGGGGTCTTCTAGCAGGACCTAAAAACCAAGGTTTTTTGCAAACATAACCTGCATAAGAATGTGATTTTAAAACATTCAACAAAAAAATTTGGCATGTTTTGGGAAATGTCCCGACCTATTTTGGCACATGGCAAATGTTCTGACTCTCAGAGTATTTTATTTTGGGACCATAAGAATATTATACCGATCAAGGGTTTAAATGAATTACTAACCCGATTACGCAAATTTTTAACAAATTTTCAACAAAGTCGTTATTTTTTACTATTTTTTTCGTTTCAGTGAGAAAAAGGGCCCAGGGGGGGGACAATAAAAAATTTACAAAAAAATCGTTATTTGTGACATTTTTTAACTGCTCATGTAAATAAGGCATAGGATGGGACAATACTTGTGAACTAATTAAATTTTACAACATTTTAAAAAAAATTGAGGCATTTGGAACATGTCCACCCCTTTGGCACATGGCAAAAGTTCTGACTCTCAAGCATTTTATTAGTTCAATATTAGTGATACTATTTTCAAAGAGATACGGAAAAATTTTCCAAATTTTTTGCGGAACACTTTTGAGAAAATTCACAAAAAATTTTTTTTTTTTGGGGTTTTTTTTAACTGTTTCATGTAAATACGGGGATAGGATGGGGGCCAATTTTAGAATTTGTATTTTGGGGTTTTTTTTTCGTTTCATGGAAAACAGCGGGTGGGGGCCCAATACTTTTGTATACTTTTATGTACAAAGAGAAGGAAAATTATTTTTTTAAAAGTTTAGTGACGGGAACTATGGGGAGAGCCCCCCTCAGGGGACCGACACAAGCCCCATGCTACTTTTCCTCTTTCTAACACAAAAAAAAAAACAAGTGGGTTTTTAAAACTTTTGATCTTCCGCACAAAGCACTTGGAACTTGATGTTTTTTTTGGGGACATGACAAATGTTCGTTTAAAAACATTTTATTAGTTCCTACGAATATTATACAGTCAAGGTGATAAACTGTTACTAACCCCGTTTTCGGTAACTTATAGCAAATTTACAAAATTTCTTATTTTTTGACTTTTTTTTTAACATGCTAAGTGCTAATATAAAACGGGGAAGTTTTTTAAAAAACTAGCCTTCACATGTATCAGCAGATACAGGACCCCTAACTTCACAATATACAGTTTAATGTAGGGGGGAAAATTTCATCGCGGTTTTTGGGGAAAAACCCCTTTTCATAGAGGTCGTCCAAAGAATCATTTTAAAAAATGTGCACCTCACATTTGGGCACCATTTAACAAAAAATTGGCATTTTTGGAAAAAATGTCCCGCCTATTTTTGGGACATGAAAATTTTCTGACTCTCAATTGTTTGAATGGTTTGAATGATTCGAGAAGGGGCCCCCCTGGGGGTTACAACGTTGCTATAAAATTTTGGAGGACTGGGAACAGGTGTAACGGGCTGGTTTAAAAGGGGGAGCTTTTTCCCCCCCGGGGTTTGCCGGTGATCAATTGTTTTGGTCGAACCTTTTCTTCCCCCATTTCCCTTGTAGCCTGCTGTTCGGTCTGCACCCCCGAAACAATAAGTCTTTTTTGCTTCTTTTGTGTTTTGCTATATTTTTATTTTCCGCACTTTTTTGGGGGCCCGGGGGGTCCCCCCGGGGGGCTTCTGCCCTCCTTTTAGTTCACCCCACTGGGTTTTGGTTTTTTTTTTCCCCATTTTTTCAGGCTGCTGTTTTTTTTTTTTACACAAGAACAATTTAGGGGTAGAGGTCGGTGATCTGGGGTTTTTTGTTTGGGGTTGGGGTTTTTTCGGTTTTTTTCTGGATTGCAGTAATGCCCTTCCATCCTTTCTATTTAGATATTTGGGCCCCCAGGGCCATACTATTTTTTTCCCCTGTGTCAGTTTTCCTCTTGCAACCCCGCCATTACATTTTTGGGGTTTCTATTATTTTTGGGGGTTTTGCCCGGGGAAATAGCTTTTATTTTTATCTTTAGGTGTATTATTTTTCAGGCGTACGAGGCTCAGGACCAACTAGGAACCTCCAGGGGTTTCCCCAGTTGTGGTGTTTCAGGGTACTGCAATCTCATAGTTTCCAACTGCCGGGTGTATTCCCTTTTTTTTCCGCACTCCCAGCTGCCGAAACATAACATATCACCGCCAGAAAAATTAAAATTGTATGGTACTCACAAAGGGAAAAATATTTCAAGTTGCAAGATATTTTTTGGGGATTTTTTTTTTTTTTTTTCCCCTTTCTCTGGTCGGGGGGTCTTTTCCTCAAAAGGGGTTTGGGGAAGTTTTTTTGGCCGGTTGGGGCAGCTTTTCCCTAGTTCGGGGATTGCTACTATCTTTTTGGGGTTTCCTGTTTTGGAACCAGATCCCCATGCCAATTTTTTTTAGGGGTCCGCAAATTTTTGAATTTCAAAAAAATTGTAAATTTTTTTTGCCCCTTTAAAAATTTAAATCCTCAGGAACGCAGCCAGCAGGGGTTAAATTGTATCTCTCTCCGCGCGGGGGTCCTCAGGGGTTGGGGTTTTTCCCCCACACCGGGGGGCCTTTTTGAGTAATGTTGTTTTTTCAGGGGTTGGGGGGTTTTGTACTAGCCCCCAAAGTCACGGATCAAGCTGAGAAAGCCTTGTTGGGGTTAAACGGGGGTTGAACGCGGTTTTAAATGCAAGTTCCCGGGGGGGCAGTCTGACCAATGGAATGACGACGTTTTTGGGGGGCCCTTTTCCCCAAAGGGGGTTTTCAGAAATTTTAAAAGGGTTTTTTGGGGGGTTTCCCGTCCCCCGGGGCTCAATGATTCTTTTCATTACGATTCAAATTGACAACTTTTTCTGAGGGGAATACGGGAATAGTGTTGCCTTTGAACCGCTTCTGTCCACGTGGAAAGGGTCTGGCACAGCGCAGGGTTTGAAAGCGCAAGGGGGTTTTTTTTTCACGTTGATGCCTCATGCTATTTCATCTGCCCAAGGGGGGAAACTTTTTTCCCCCCCCTTGTCTTGGGAGTTCAACAATTTTTTTTTAACGCACTCTATATTCTCGTCCCATTTTCTGCTCGTTTTGTTGATTCTGGGAAATATTAAACTGATGGTTAGATTTTCTAAAGTTGTGGGGTTTCCCCTTTAACCCCAAAGAAAACTATCCCCCCCTGGGGATCGATTCTACCCCTTTTGAGAAAAACCCCCCCTTTTCTACCAGTGAAAGAGGGGGTTAACGATCACCAGGGGGCTGCAAATTTTGGGGTTTATATAATGCTGCATTATCGTGCGGGTTCCGGGTTTTCGTTCTAATCCTGTTTTGGGGGGGGGGAAAACTTTCGAACCGTGGGGCCAAAATTTAATACCAACACTCCTGTTTTTCTGCCCCCCCCCGGCCCGGGTTTTTCCACTTTTTGTTTGATTTTTCTGTGTTTTAGAAAGTAAAACTCATCCGCCTCCCCCTAGGACTAGACTGCGCATTTTAAATTTGTGCCGGGGGGTAAATTTTCCCAAAGGCCCTTTTTAACTTTTTGTACCTGAACGACCTATGGTCTTATATCAGAATCAATTGGAGAAGGGGATATCGACCATCCTCTTACCCTTTGGGCCGGTTTTTTTTTTTTGTGGCCAAAAAAGATGGGCATTAAGGGGCCGGTTGATTATCTCCTTAACAAAATTTTTAAAATTTTTTAAAACCCTTACCCTTATTCGACCTGTTTCCAGGGGAAAAACGCTACTTGGGGTTCCAAGCTTACCTCAGGGGGGGGAAAACCCTTTTTCGCATTAAGCAATAAAAGGGAAAACGGATTCAACCCCCAAGGGTTTAGGTACCTAGTATGCCCTTTGGCCACAATGCTCCTTTTCCGCTTCCATCCCTTTATGAAGACATTTTCAGGGTTTTTTGGGCAAATTTTTTTTTTTATTGGGGGATATATGATTTTTTTAATGAA